>OVBE01003850.1:0-25645 GCA_900406425.1 Iberis pinnata | reverse complement strand
ATATGATAGTGTGATTAGGAATTGATAGTGTAGGGAAAACCATTCTCACATCACTCCACCCCCAAAATCTCTACTATCAGCTTGGCAGAAATTAAAGTTCCCAAAGGGTTTGGGTGGTCTCAATTTCCGAGATCTATATCTCTTTAATCAGGCTTTACTAGCAAGTCAAGCCTGGAAGATTCTTAATCGGCCACATGCTTTAATATCTCGACTATACAAAGCTCGTTATTATACTGATGGGGGTTTCCTCAATGCACGGACTCCAAAATGATGTTCTTTTGGATGGCGTTCACTCTGCTACGGGAAGGAACTATTGAAGAAAGATTTGTGGGCAGATCTGGGAGATGGAAAATTGATTCAAGTAGGGTTTGAACCTTGGCTACCAACGACTCCTCCACATCCAGCGCAAACATTTTATGCATCTTCAAAGGAGTTTGCAGTATCAAATTTCTATGATAATCAGACTTAAAAATGGGATGAAGCTGGTTTGAATCGCCATATGATTCTTCAGGATTGCGAGATTATTACGAAAATATATATACCGCATGTCCCGATTCCAGACTGCTAATTATGGTATTATACTCACCATGGTTCATTCACGGTTAGATCGGCGTATCGACTTGCTTTTGAAACATCAGATTTTTGTGTCGCACCACAACCACCTTTGTTCTCACATCCTATTCTAGCTTCACAAATTTGGCAATTACCAATAGCTCCGAAATTGAAGCATTTCTTGTGGCGATTATGTTCAAACATGCTTCCTACATTTGCGACATTAGCTAACCGGCGCATCACCAATCAAGAGACTTGTCCTTGGTGTTGTTCACAAGAGGAATCAACTAACCATCTATTTTTTACGTGCCAATATTCTTGTGGAACATGGCGATTTTTGTTGGAATGAATGCAGCTAACCTCTTTGATACTCAACAATCATTAATATCAAAGATTGAAGGATTCCTTACTCTTCAACATGATTTATCGATTCCATTGATGACCCGCTTACTTCCTTTTTGGGTATTATGGCATCTTTGGAAAGCTCGCAATAATTTAGTGTTCAATCAACGCATACTAGACTTTGCGGAAATCATTTCACGTGCAATACGAGATGTGAATGAATGGTCAAAGGTTCTACCAACGACTACTCCAAATCATCAACAACATATACCTATAAACCGATCTATCACATGGAGACCACCTCCAAGTAGCTGGTTTAAGTGTAATTTTGATGCTTTCCATCATACAAACAATATGTCAGGCCTGGGTTGGATATTTAAGGATTCTTCGGGTCGATATATACACAGCGGTCATAAACGATTTAGTGGAAGATTGACTACAATTGAAGCTGAACTTACTGCATCTATTTGGGAAATGGAATGTACTCGGAGTTTGGGTTAATCTAGGATTATTTACGACAACGAAAGTCACAGCGGCGCATAGAACACTACTTCAATACAATTTATGATTGGGCATCTGATTTCACACAACTCGATTACCAGTACCAACCACGTGAGGCCAACTATTGTGCCGATTATTTATCAAAATGTGCTATATCTCATTCAAACGAAATGGTTGTTCATTATGACTGTCTGTTGTATTTACTTATGCTTGTAAAAAACGATCTTATTTAAATAAAGCATATGACGTTAAAAAAAAAAATAGGTACAATGTCATATGGAGGAATTCCAAGCGGTTCACATGAACAATCGGTTGAAGAAATTAATGGGAAGCTGATGCAATTAGACTTCACAGGATCAAGGTTTCCAAATATAGAGACTCTGAGCAACCTTGGTATCTTGGAAGAAGTCCAAGACATATTCGGGAAAATGAGGATATCCAGCATGCTCGCCATGAATCATGAGGCCTACCAGGAGCCAACTTGCATGTTCTTAGCATCCCTGGAGGTTACCTATTGTTATGATGCTGAAGCTGATAGGACTGTTGGAGGTTGTATAAATTTTAAGGACTTGGATGGAAAAACCAACAAATTAACTTTCGGGCAACTATGGGGTATCTACGGCTTCAACTGCATGAAATACCAACCAAACAGATTCAACGATGCTCAGGAGGAGGTAGAGTTCGTTTGGGATGAAATAGCAGCCATCGACTTTGAGCCCGGACAGACCAAAATCTCGAGCATCCGCCACCCGACGATCAGATATGTGCAGCAAATCTTAGCCAATTCGTTCTATGCTAGAAAAGACACCAACATCATAATTGCTGAAGAAATGAACTACCTGCACCTGGGTCTCCAAGAACACATCTGTCACTCTTCGCAGAACAATAACTTATTTGACCGCGTATCTGAGCTAAGACCTTTCCCCCCTCAAGCTATTCTTGGAGCAACTATTGACGTTCAAAAACCCCAACTGGGGAACAGGAGGAAGGATGAGACAGGAATTAAGCATTGGGGGATGGATAACACCCATTTTCAAGTATACTCAGGGACCACTTGGTGGAAATTATGTGCCATCAAAACTAATGGACATGAACTACCTGACGGACATACGGTTCATAGTCGGGAACTTGAACTCCCAATTTTTCTATCTGTTCCAGTTAACGTTCGTCAACCAAGGAGTTTTGCTACTCCCAAACCACAGGTGGACTACTTTTTGATAGAGCTGGGAATCTCGAATTATGCCATGACATTTACAACTTAAGGGCGATGATCTCACAAATGACACCTATGGGATCTGGTGTGGACTCCTTTTCGACCCTTTATCTAGATGATTACTAGCCCAACTGGGGTAACCGAGGTCCATCTCTATCCACCCTGCCATTTTATAATCCGTTTTCATTCGCAAGTGTTTAAGCTTTCCGTTTCCATAAGTGTGCTTTCTATCCTTGTTGCTTATCATCCTCCTCAACCTTCCTGAGAATTTAGATTACACATAGACTGTGTAATTCAGGTTTGGGGGAGAGTTCAGGAGCTATCTAATGAAGTTTCCATGTTTGTTCCTTTGTCTCCAATTTTGTATAGCATCTATAGCATGTAAAAGCCATAAAAATTTGAAAAAAATTCAAAAATTATCCTTCAAAAGCAGAGTGTCATTGTAGTTGCATATAGGATGTTGAAATTTCATGTAGTTGCATATGCATAGGGAACTAGGAAGATGATAACCTTGTGAGTATGTTGTCTTCTCAGAAAATGTTAGTGTCCTGGTTATTAGTTGTCTAATGCATCATGATATTGTTTGAAGTAAAACTGCACCTCGCTTGGAATGTGAACTTGCATGGTCATTTATCTCCTGAAGCATGTTATGATTTGAAGTTTGCCCCTATCTATTAGAACATGAATTTGAATGTATAACTATCATGTTTGTGTGCTGAATATAAACTCATGGATAGTATATACATATTTGGGTTATCTTCTACATTTTATCACTCTTGTTAATCCAAGTAGAATCCCCACCCTTGAACCTTGCCTTCTTTCAAACCCTGAATTTACTACTGAGTGGCAGGTCTTTTATGGAATGAGCTTGGTAAAACGTGCAAGGTTCAAACTGACAGCAATCGGGTCTCATGTAGTTCTGGTCCACGCTTTTTAGACTAGATAGGACTGGGTGGGATTCAATTTTGGATGTTGGTTTGGGTGGATTTGAATGAAGGGGTATTGGTAGCTGGTAAAAAAAGAAATTTTAAGTAAGAACCTTAGGAGAGTAATGGAAAAAGAATCAGAATATGCTAGTAAAAAGTTTAGGGGAACAATGGTATGAAGAAGAAGTATAGCTAGTGCAAATTAAGAAAAAGTATATGACAATGAATTCAAAAGGGTAAAACCCAAAAGATAGTATAAATGAAGAGGTCAAAGCCATAAGCATTTAAGTAAGTAAGTTCCTGAAACAGCTAGCAGTCTTTTAAGAAAGAAATCTCTCCTAAGTGTAACCAAAGAAAAGATCAAAAAGGGAAAACTTGAATAAGTTGGATCACTTTGAGTTTCAAAAGGATAGAATTTAGGACCTCCTATTGAGTAGAATCAGGAAAATTAGGTTTCATTAGCATTGGGTAGATGAGGTTCTATTTTTGTATGCATCTAAGTGTTCTTACCTTTAGCCTTCTCCTAATGCTCATTCCCTTTTGAGAGAACCCGTATTCTGAATCATTAACCATTGCATAAAGGGGTCATCTTTACTACTTAACCTATCCTTGACCAAATGAGTTGATTAACGCACATGACTTGATCCATGGTTCTTGATTAATGAATGTTAAAGGGGCAAACGAATTTGAATGCATTGTGCAAGTTGGAATTGGTCTGTGATGAGTATGGCTAAGGTTTTTAAGTAGGACGAGCTTAGGACTGCATTCTAAAAATAGTAACTATGACATTTATATTACATGTGTTAGCAGCATGTTTTGGTTCCGAGTTCCCACTTTCAAACCTCTCACCTAGACTTCTGAATTACTTTCTTGAAGGCAAGAAATGATTTAGTTTGGGGGAGTTGATGTCTCTATATTTTCATAGTTTTTATAAGACATTTAACATCAATTTCTAGGTCTTTAGGTGTTCATATATCACATTTATAGTTGTTATTAGTAATTTTGTAATTTTTAGGGATTTTTGCATTAGCATTTGCATATGCATGCATTTTGGAGTTTTTTCAGGACTTTCAGGAGTTTTCAGGATAATTTGTGATAATTCAGAAGAGGAACGGATAATGCGTGGAATGGAACTAGCACAAGGCCGACTCAATCCACACAACATTTTGGATTGATCTCTCTTGGCCAACTCTCCAAGCCTGGATCGATCTGGCGATCGAGCCACGTCCACATATGGCTCGATCCACACATCCATTTTGGCTCGATCCACGTCCACCCTTGGCTCGATCCCGGATCGAGCCCACTTTGGCTACACCTCAATCTTTGGCTTAATCCGGCAATCGAGCCATCTCCACTCCACCTAGGCCATCTCTTTCTCGCCTCAACCATAATACTTCTTCTCGGCTCGATCCAGCGATCGAGCCAAACCTCGTCTAGGCACAATTTTTACATGGCTCGATCTCATGCACTTCTCAGCTCGAACCAAACATGCTCCGACCTGACCAACTCGAATCCAGAATGGACCTGACCCAAGACCCAATCCAATGATTGTATTTTGTCTTTTGCGTTTTAGGGCTTTTCCTAAAAACTATATAAGCCCTAAAATGCCTCCTTTTTAAGGGAGTCTATTTTTGTTACCATTTTTAGGTTTTTGTTTAGGTTTCTTTTCTCTCTATTTTCCCTTTGATGTTCTAAGTGTTCTTGATGTTAAACCAAGAATCCTTTTTAGTTATATGCTAATCCTCTGTTTTCTTTTACTTTCATGCATAGATTAGGGTTGTGTTCTATCTGGTGCATATTGATCTAAGTTTTTAAGCTTTTAATCTTCTGTTTTAGCTTTGATCATTTTCTTCTGTTTGTTATTGTTTCATTGTTGTTCTTATTTTCTTGGTTGATGTTCTTGTTGTTCTTTAGCGTTTGAATTTTGATCATGATGTTTGGTTTTGAAGTTATGATTTCTGGTTTTTCTGGTTTCATACCCATATGTAGTGAGTAGTTCCCTTAGGTTCCTGAGCATGGGATAGACTAGTGTTGATGTTCTGATTTGACCTATGTACCTAAGCTTGTTTTCATATAGATCCCTTCTGTTTTATTGTGCTTAATGCTCATTTCAAATGAATTAGTTGAGATCCGATCTTAGGCATTCTAGCACCCAAAAAGTGTTCAATGGAACGCATGATCATGGTGATTTCAGAGATTTGCACATCCTAGTCTAACGATTTAGATGCTTAGGATCTGCATCTCAGCCTAAGGATTTAGATGTTTAGGGTGCTTATTGGCTTTAGTAAATTGATTATTTATGTCTATTAGGTAGTGTACCGTTAACGAGAGTTAATCTGGTGATTGCTTAGGATGAATCCATTTATCAAGAGATTGGACTTGGTTGCATATGAATCTACTTTCTAGGGGTTGGCTCATTGTTTTGAGGTATGTTAGGTGCTTAGGTAGTTCAGGATGGATATCTAATCACTTACCTTTGTCCTCAGGAACTTTTCCCCATATGATTGCATCCTTACCCTTTTTGCTTTTCTCTGTTTTCACTTATTCAGCCTTTTATCCTTTTTAGCTTCCTATGCATGTTTGCCTTGTTACTTTCTTTAGTTCTATGCATTTTCTATTCACTTAGGATCTGTTAGAAACACCCTTTTCATTGTTTATCTTGACTCAATTGAACCATCGCAATCTTGATTGTTATCATCACACCTCATCTATACTACAATGCATGTGTATGATGGGGAATTTATCTTCTCAAAAACATTAATATCAACGTGAAACAACCAATTGCGGACTTAGTGTATGGGATGGGGTGTTTGAGTTGTCCCTATGTATAAATACCTAAGAACTCCCACTTTGTAACTTTGTGATTTGAGTCAAGTTACTATAAAATCTTTAATGGTACTAGAGAGGAAAAGGCATAGGAAGTTTGATTCACAAGGCAATATCAAAATCATCACACAATGAGATATAAAAATTGAGGTATTGTGTGTTCTTAGTGGTCGAAGTATGGTCATGATATTCAATCTTGTTATCAAGTGAATGGATATTCTGATTGGTGGCTGGAAAAGTATGGAGAAAACATAAGGAACGAGAGTTCTTCTAGAGATTCGGAGAAACATATGTATTATGGCGACACAAAATCCAAAGGTAACACACATCGGGTCGAAAATGATGACAGGCTTGATGAAAGAGCAGTGAGAAAGAATTGTGCGGTCGTTTGGATCAACATCAAAATCTATAAAACCAATCGGTAAAATTACAGATGAATGGATTATTAATAGTGGAGTGTTGGATCATATGACAGGGACATTGAATCATATGTTCGATGTATATCGAGTCACACCAAGTATGGTAAGATTACCAAATGGAACTACGGTTGTTTGTGATCGAAAAGGGAGTGTGGCGATGACAAAATCATTAACGCTACAAGATGTTTTCTTTGTTCAAGAATTAAAATGCAACATTTTCTCAGTATCTCAAGTGGTTGATGACAAGAATTGCATAGCGATGTTCGCTAAGACATATTGTTTTTTGTAAGACCTTGATTTGCTGATTCCAAATGGAGTAGGAAAACAGAAAGAAGGACAATATATTTTACAAGGTATTGAGAGCCTTTGACATGTCAATAAAATGAGACTTTTGGAGTCTTTGGAGATATAGCATAGGAGGATAGGTCACGCGTCTGAGAAGGTCATAAGAAAGTTACCGGTGGTTGATCTGGAGAGTGGAGGTATCTCTTTTTATGATATTTGTTTTAAATCACAAGAATGTTGTAGTGGGTTTCCATTGAGTATTGTTAAAACAAAGGAGTGTTTTGAGATGATTCACTGTGATTTATGGGGAAGAGTTCGTGCAAAGATTATTATTTTCTCACTGTAGTGGATGACTTTTCAAGAGCTGTATGAGTTTTTCTTCTTGCTGATAAGAAGCATGTGGAGAAAACTATGGTGGATTTCTTTTCTCTCGTATTAAGACAACTTAACAAGCATGTGAAGGTTGTACGTAGTGATGGATGAAATTTATGAAGATGAGGAATTATTTTTGGGATACATAAATTTTTCATCATACTTCCTATGTGGGGACTCCTCGGCAAAATGAGAGAGTATAAATGAAAGATCATCATATATTGATTGTGGCATGAGCATTGATGTTTCAAGCACATATACCAATAATATTTTGGGGTGAATGTGTACTGAGTGTTGCATATTTAATCAATAGGACACCATGTGAGTTACACAGGGAAAAAGTCCTTATAAAATTATATTTGGAAATTCTCCTATGTCCAGTTAGATACGGATTTTCGGGTGCCTCGCTTATGCACATAATCAGAAACGTGATAGAGATAAATTTGCAAGTCGAAACAAGAATTGCGTTTTTTTGGTATCCTTATGTGAAGAAAGGATGGACGTTATTTCATTTGGACATACATGAGTTAATCATATCTCGTGATCTTACTTTTGTTGAAGAAAATTTTCCCTATTAGAGGAGACATTTTTTCCTAGAGTAAACAAAGTCGATTCCAAAAAATTGGGATCTTTTAAGGAAAATGTTGATGTATATGAAGAGGATGAGGTTCTAACACCACAATCGAATGTCAAAATAGTAGCACCAATTGGCATAGAAGAAGTGACTATTGTAACATAAAATGAGAATGTGGCAATAGAGACTGTAGAGGTCATTTCATATCTTGAGTTCGAGCCATAGGCTGAGATTATGTGTGACACACACAACATTGGGCAAAGGAATGAGAAAGGAAATAAGTGTCGGTGAAGTTACGTGACTATGTGTTTAACATAGTGATTCAGACTGTGTCACACACAAAACTGCAGAGTGCAGATAGTCTTGAAAATTCGTGAATTGTGAAAAATTTTATGAGTCCCACATGTGTTTCTTTGCTAGTTTAACTACAAGAGTTGTGCCATAATTGTTTAATAAAGCAATGAAGTGTCCAAAGTTTAAAGATGAAATGAGATTAGAGGTGGAAGCCTTAGAACGAAATAAAACTTGGTGGATTGAGCAACTGCCACCAGATAAACGTGCGATTGGATGTAAATGGGTTTATACTATCAATTATAAGGCTGATGAAACGATTGAGAGAGATAAGGCACGTCTTGTAGCCTTAGGTAATCGCCAAAGAGAAAGAATTGATTATTCTGACACATTCGGTCATGTTGTGAAGATGAGCATTGTTCGATTAGTTCTAAAAGTGGCTGCTGAAAAGAATTGGGAACTACATTAAATGGAAGTGCATAATGCATTCATCCATAGTGACTTAGAAGAAGAAGTATTTATGAATCTTCCTCAGGGATTCAACGCTTCTAGCAAAGGTATGGTATGTCATTTGCACACATCATTATATCGTTTGAAACAGTTTCCGCGTTGTTGGTTTGCGAAACACTCATATGTGTGAGTTATGGCTTCTTGCAGAAAAATCCGATTATTCTCTGTTCTCACTGGTCAATGCTTCCATACAATTGCATGTTCTAGTGTATGTGGATGATCTTGTGTTGACATGGAACTCTCCTGTGGAAATTTAGAAGTTCAAGACTTACTTGAGTGGTTGCTTTCATATGAAGGATTTAGGGAAGCTTGAGTATTTTCTCGGACTAGAAGTTGCACAAATCAAGGAAGGTATTTATCTATCACAAAGAAAATACGTTTTTGATATTATTGCTAATGTTAGGATGCTTGGCGGTAAGCCCATTGATTTCTCGTTGGAGCCGAATCATCGAGTAGCAAAATCTATAGGGAAAAAGCTTCTTTACCCAGATGAGTATAGGCGACTTATTAGACGGTTGATTTATCACTCTGCTACTAGACCAGATATTGCTTATTCGGTATATATCTTATCTCATTTTATGCAAAAGCCAAGAGAAGATCATTGGACTGCTGCTTTGAGAGTTGTTCGATATTTGAAAGGGTGTCGAGGGTTAGAAATACTTTTGACATCTGATAATAACTTTCATTTGACAGTTTGGTGTGATTCATATTGGGCGGGTTGCCCTCTAACACGAAGATCATTGACTGGATGGTTAGTTGGAGATTCTCCTTATCTTGGAAATCAAAGAAATTTAAAAAAAAAAATGAGATGATTTACAAACTAAAATTTTGAGAATCGACTGATTTTTAAGCTAAAATATTAAAAATAAAAAATGGACAGCAAACTTATGCTTGCTCTGCTTGGCATCAGAACCGGCTCGGTCTAAAAGCTATATTGACTGCACGAAGGAACCCAACCACTTCACAACCATTGAAAGCACGCCACCATTTATCTCGTAAGTGTTATGATTATGCTAACGCGATCTTCATTGAAACAACCCGACAAAAATAAATCGACAGTGTATACTTAGTTATGTACACTCTTTGTAAAGAGGCTTTTTACTGATGATGTTATAAGTACGAGTGGCACTTAATACATATGATCATATTCAGTGTTTGTATTTTAAGTTTGAAAGGTGTACAAGTTTTTTTGCATAACCTTTTAATGTTAAAGCAAATATTGGAATGATTACTCTTTTCGCCAGATTCGTTTGTTTTTCGGCCAGAAAATCCACATCCTAAAAATCCAAACCTTGAATCCCTAAAAATATAAATATAAGTTCTTAGAGAAAACTCTCCAAAGCGGCCCCTCCTTCACCGCGCCTCCACCATCATATGGCCTCTGCCATCCAACTAAGTAACAACCATTACTACAAAGTTTCAGTGTCACTATAAGAACGAATAGTCAAATCGGTGGATTACCAACGGATAAATGATAATATCTATTTGTCATTATGTTCCGACAGATATATAACATTAGACTTAAAATCTCATTGAGAATTCGACGTTATGTATCCATATATATAAAAATTAAAATTAAAATTTTTAACTAAATATAATAATATTTAAATGAAAGTTAAGAATAAAATTTAAAACTGTAAAATTTTCATAAATTCATAAAATAAAAATCATAAAATAAAAAAAGCTAAATAAAAAAATTAAAAATATAATACGGGTTCAGGTTGAATCGAGGTTGCATCTGCTCCTTCTAGTCGTGCAACTCTTTGTCCCGACAGGTTTTCTCACGGGCGTTCTAGCCCTAACCCTCCTCCATTGTCTTTAGAGGTCAGCGATTTGTTGATCCTTCTCCTTCATAGCCTCTTCGAAGTTAGGTCGCCTCCTTACATTTCAGATACCTAGCAAGTAGTTGTCGACCATGTTTCCTAACCTGAACATGTGCCTCTTTCATTTATTCATCGTTTGCTAGAAAAAACTTAAAATTGTTAATAAAACATAATAATGATGAATATAAGTGTGTTTTTGCGTTTGGGTACTTTAAGTTCTTTTATTGAAAGTAGAATACTTTGTGATAGTAAATTTGGAAATTAGGTATTTGTGATTTAATGTACTTTTTTCTTTCCAAAATAACTTTGAATATTTGATTGCAGCCTTTCTCCGATCTCGCGCACTGCAACTCCTAACTATTCATTGAGTAAATAATCTTGTCATGCCTATCCCCGCCTTGGTTGGTCGTGATGTTTCGTCCACGCTCATTGATAACTTTAGAATTGTCGGTATTCTCGTAGTTACTTCTAGCCATGATCACATGGATTCTCTTCTTTAGCCCCTAGATGAACTCTGCTATGATATGATTTGTCATGGACTGATTCCTTGTTAGATATGTCCAATCTTAGCACGTTTCATCCCTTGTGGCTTGCTAAACCAGCCTAACTATGGAAGTTTTTGTCGTTAAAGAGAGAAACTCTGAAGAGGCAGGAAACCTGAGCAGACTTACATGATGCTACACAAACAAATCAAGTTGCACATACAGACTCACAGGATGCTGTACAGACAGATGCGAGAACTCCTGAGCAGACTCACAAGACGTTACACAAGCAAATCAAGTGGAGATTCAGGAAACCTGAAGATGTTGCACATATATCAAGTGTAAATGCAGAAAGCCTGAGCAAAAACACAAGACTGAAATCTTGAGCATAAGCACAAGACTGGAAACCTGAGCAGATGCTCATAACGTGTCACAGACAGATCAATATTGAAAATGCAGGAAACATGAGCATACCTCAAGATGTTGCACAAACAAATCAAGCTCTTATTTGAGTGTTGGAAACCTGAGCAGACTCCCAGGTGGTGTCACAGACAGATCTTATGGAGACACAAGAAAGCTGGCAGATGCTCAGGACGTGACACAAAAAGATTGAGCGGGAACTCAAGAGACGTGAATTTTAAAATGCAGAAAAGATGTGGAATATTAAGGAAAACAAATTACTTGAAAAGGAATACGCTTTCCTATGGAGAAAAAAGAAGCTGTGAGAAGCAGCAGAAAAGGAAACATTAGTTATGGGACTAACAAAGAAAAGGAAAGGAGATTGCTAGGTTTTGGGTGTGTATATAAGGAGGCTAAAAGTGTGGAAGAAATACTAACACTTTTAGCCGTTCTTAATTGGGTTAGAGTTTTTCAAAAAGCTTTTCAAGAGAGTCTGTGAGAGACGTCTGGGAAGAACAGCGGACACAAGAATAAAACCGAAGTGTCTGTTAGGACGTGAAAAGTGTCTAAAAGGTGTGTAATAGAGATTAACACTTTTAGTCACTTTAGTTGGGATTTGGGTGTAGGTCTTGTCTGTCCTTGAGAGGTTGTGAGTCGTATGGGGAGTGAACAGGGGGATAAAGGGAAAAGATCATAATCGTGTAAGTGTATCAGTAGGATAACTTACATCACAAGTGTATAAATAAATTGCTTGTAAAGATTTTGAGAAGTAAATAAAAAGTTTTGTTATTTGTCAAACGTGTGTGGGGTTCTCCAAACTTTCAATTGGTATTAGAGCGGGCATCTGAGGAAAGACGTTTATTTTTTCACAAACCGGTGAAGATCCTGTGACTAGGAATGGAGAACACTCAACACATCACTTTGTTAAGAGATCTGGTGATGGGTCTTGACAACCACGACTGTGTGGAAAAACATGTACAAGAATGCATCAGAAGAACTCAAATTTACCTACTCAAATTGGAATTTGAGAGACTCAATATGGGTAAACAAGAAAGTGTTGCCGATTTCAGCCTAAAATTGCTATCCATTGCTGCTGCATCATAGTTCTTTAGGAAACTTTACAAGGACAAGAAGCTGGTAAAGAAGCTTATATGTTGTCTACCCTACCAGTTTTAGTCACACAAATCATCAATTCAAGTATCAGAGAATCCATATAAGATGAAGTGCAATCAAGTGGTGAAAATGATGTGGGAACGTGAGCTATGAATCAGATAGGAGAAGATTAACAAGAAAAGAATCGTTTGCATAATATATGAGCAAAATATCACATACAAACCGGGAAAAGATGTGGTTGATCTCATTATCAGAAAGTATTTAAAGGACCATAATCGTGGGTAAGGATATGAGATACCTACCAGCAGCAGATCTGAAGGCATAAGTGAAGGCCACAGTAAGACCAAACAAAAAATGAAAGAGAAATTCTTTGTGAGAAAGGATGGTGTGTGTGTTGTTTCAGACTCAGAAGAAAACAATGTGCAAAATCAGTTAGCATGTGGAGGAACCACTGAAAAAATCACCAACTCTGACACAAAAGGAGAGTTGAAGCTACTGATGTCTGATAACTACAAGACTTTGTGTGGGAGTTTGTTTCAAATCAAGGACCATAATCTTGTATCACCGCATACAAACAAGGATTGTGATGAGTTGTTCATAACATATGGAACCAGCACTAGGAACTATAATTTTGGTCACTAGGGAATCAATCTGGACTCAGTAACAATTGTGAAAGCATCTATAAGTTGTGAACCTGAGGCTGCCAAACAACATGTTACTAAACCTGTAACAATGCATCAAGGCAAACGATCAAAAAGAGAAGTCCTTGCTAAACCTGAAAGGGAGCTCTGGGAGAAATATCAGAATGACAATGACAACCATGTTGGGGGGAATAAATGTGAAACGTATTGTCACTTCAAGATTCAGCTCTTTTGGTGGAACACTAGAATTCCTCAGAGAATACATCAGCATAAATATCAATGTGGGAGAAGATATCAAGACAAAGCATGGTTCATAAAAGAGTTCAGCTGTTGCAATTCAGCTTATACTTATGAAAATTCACTAGGCTTATTACAAGAGACTGGATTGTATACTAACAATTAATGTCCCAAAGGTAATACAGATGAAAAAGATGTCACAAGTGATGATAAAAATCCTAGTATGCAGGATGTACATTATGTTGAAGAACTTAAGGCGAATGTCAGAAGAATCAATCTGGTGTGTGATGAAGGAATGGTTGTTATGTTCACAAGAGATGATTGTCAGGCAGTATACAAGACAGGTGAGGTTAAGCTCAAAGGAGTGCAATTAGGGAAGATATGGTATATGAGGTATCATTCTGGAAAATGTTTCACAGCGACACTCACCAACCAGCTGGTACAGTGGCACAGGAAGTCTGAGGACATGAGTGTGAGGACACATATCAGAGTAGAAAATAAAAAGCTATTCAGGTGGATACCCAAGTTGGAAGTGGAAAACAACCTTGTATGTAGATCGTCTTTTAACGATAGGCAAGTAAAAGTGCAACTTCCTAAGTTGAAGAATGAAGATTGGGGAGGTGAGTTTTAAAAAAAAGATCCTAACAGGTGTGTCAGTGTTCAGGGTATTTCACAGCAACTCTCTACACCAAGAACTGTACCAAAAACTCCAGAAGAGAACAAGATGAAAGGAGAACAAGACAAAGTCACACCGTACAAGTTATTGAGAGGAAAGAAGCTCAGTGTGTACTCAGAGGTGAATACAACATGTCTGTTTTGTAACAAGAGGACTAATACAGAGATAGAAACAATCAATTTTGTTTTTGAAGATGCTGCAAGCCTCTCAGAAGGAATCATCTTTGTAGAGCTAGTAGTACCCACCCAAGAAAAGGTTCAGGAAGATGCACACAACAGTGAAGATAATCTTGATGAAGAATCTGATACAGTGAACACCACATGTACTCATCAGAATCATTATGTGCAAGATGTGATACAGATCCCAGGGAAGAACCACATAAACTTCAAAGAAATGGTGGGATACACATGTTGTGTATCAATGGTAGAACTCAANTTTTGTTTTTGAAGATGCTGCAAGCCTCTCAGAAGGAATCATCTTTGTAGAGCTAGTAGTACCCACCCAAGAAAAGGTTCAGGAAGATGCACACAACAGTGAAGATAATCTTGATGAAGAATCTGATACAGTGAACACCACATGTACTCATCAGAATCATTATGTGCAAGATGTGATACAGATCCCAGGGAAGAACCACATAAACTTCAAAGAAATGGTGGGATACACATGTTGTGTATCAATGGTAGAACTCAATACCTACAAGGAAGCCTTAGCTAAAAAGTGTTGCATTGGGTCCATGGAAGAAGAGTTGAAGCTGTTTAAGAGAAATAGAGTCTGGGTGCTAACACCAAGACTAACTGAGGTTAATTTTATGGGTACCAAGTGGGTCGCTAAGGATAAAGTTGATGAGAATGGTCATGTGCTACAAAACAAGACGATGATGGCTGCTCAGATACCTTCACGGGTAGAAGAGGTGGACATTGATGAGATGGCTTTCCTTATTTCCATATGTGAGTTCACTCGGCTTCAGCTGGCTATCAAATATCTGTTGGGTCTCAAACTGCTTCGAATGGATGTCAACAGTGCAAGTGTTCATGATGAGATAATTGTTGAACAACATACAAGAGTTAAGGATCCATAAGTTCCACAGCATGGAATCTTAGACGAAACACTATTGTGTTTCAAGGAATCTTAGACGAAACACTATTTATCTACAAGAAAAACTAAGTTCAGACATACGTGGATGATATTGTGTTTGATGCCAGAAACCAGAATCTCATTGATGACTGTCTCAAATGAATGAAACATATTTTTTCCATATGTTGTGAACTAACCTATTTTCTTGTTGTGCAGGTACAACATAAGGAAAAAGGAATAGTTTTGAGACAGAACACCTATGCAAAGAACCTCGTGTCAAGATTGGGAATAGACTTATGCAAAATATCAAAGACACTTAGGAGGACATCGTGCAAGCTATCACAAGATGAACCAAGTGGCAACATAGACCAACAACTATCCAAAAGGATAATTGGTTGTCTGTTATATCTCACAGCGAGTCAACCTGACATTAATTTGAGTAGTGGTGTGTGTGTTAGATGTCAAGAGCAACCCAAGTTATGGCATCGCTTGACACTAAAGCACATTATCTTGAGTGTGAACAACCAAAGAAACATGAGTCAAAGAGGATATGTTCTTATTAACAATCACATTCTATTGTTGAGCCATAACCAGAACATGGTGTGCTCACTGACTGCTGAGACTGACTACAGTAATCTTAGAAGCTATTGCACTTAATGCTTGTGGATAAAACAGATGAGTAGTGATTATGAATTTATGTCTGACACCATGTGTGTGAAATATGACAGCCAAAGTGCAATCAACATCTCCAAGAATCATGTTCAGTATTCCAGAACAAGGCCTATAGTTATGAGACAATATTGTATCAGGGATCATGTCGAAGAGAAATTAGTTGTGGTAGATCACATAAGTACTGAGTTTTAATTGGCTGATATCGTTACTAAACCCCATGAGTTCACTAAATTTGTGAACATTCTGATAGGTGACACTCACGACAGGAGTAAGTGTAGATGTGAGGCCAAACAAGAAAAGTCCCAAATCGTACTAAAGGTGTATAATGAATGGAAAATAGCTGCAAGTCATGTCGTCTGGTGTGTGACAGTACAATTGTGTGCATCATAGAGGAGGTCAAAGAGCTGGGGACAAAAAAACGAAAAAAACGAAAAAAAGAAAGAAAGAAAAAGAACTACATAAATAATTTGCACAATGGACTTGTACTTGAGAACTCAAGTTATGGTACAAGTTCATGTTTCTATCATATTTTGCACTTGTTCAAAGGAAATTCCAGCTGCATGTGTGTGCACACAGAAGGTTGAAAACTCAGCATTACATGAGATGAAAGCATGCCAATGTGAAAGACTAGCCATTCAAATCACTCTACACTTATTCTGTTGTTTGAATCTCAGGTTTGTGCTATACTCTAGAGAAAGTCGATGAGTGGTGCCTATTCTGGTGGATGTCTGAAAGGTATAAACTAATATTTTAATGTGTGTGTTTTACTGTGATCACCATACTTTGACTTCTTTGATGTGTTTTTCTGTACAAGTGGATGTAAGTATATTTGCTGAGTTCTCTCTGTGGTTTAAATCAGTGATTCTTGGTTGATCTGTTATGCATTGCTGGTAATCTGTCATGATTTTCTCCAATATATGCACATTCTATGTCATTGCTCTCTGCTTCCGCACAACCAATTCATTAAGTATATGAAGGATGATCTATCTTGGGGAGGGTATCATGTTCAGACTCTTAGGGTTGTTACCATTGGAGACATGACCTGATGTGGTTTACCATCTGTCTTAATTCACCTATTTGTGCACATGGGTACTGCCAATGAGCGAGCTGTAGACTATATCATCAAAGAATGTACTTGTTGATGAAAGAATCGAAGCTTGGACTTATCTGATGGCTTCACATCGTGCTTAACAAAAGGGATTGTAATGCGCAGTATGTTGCAACAGTTAGGCACCAACAAAAAACTCAAAATATATAGACCACCAAACGATCTAAGTATTACCACACATTCGTGATGCATGTAAGTCTTCTGTTTTGAATGCTCTATTTTCCTGTCTGATGTTCTAGGCTGAGTTGTGCAACTAAGCAGGGGGAGAAAACAGGCGTAAAATTCAGGGGGAGCATACTTGTTTGTTGATCTGTTAGGTTCCTTATACTTGTGGTGACTGATCTAACCTAAGCTTACATACTTGTTTGTTGATCTGTTTGTTGATTTGTTAGGTTACTTATACTTGTGGTGACTTATCTAAGCATACTTGATTGTTGCTAATTCTCAGGTTACTTATGCTTTTTTGCAATTGTCTTTGTTCACAACTATATGTTAGATATGTTGCAGTTGTCTTCGTTCACAACTATTTGTTAGATATGTGTGTTTGGATATTTCTAGTTTTGCTAGTGTTAAGACAGGTACAAAATGCAATTAGTTCTTGATTATGAAACTCAGTCAAAAAAGGGGAGATTGAAGAGGCAGGAAAACTGAGCAGACTTACATGATGTTACACAGACGGATCAAGCTGCACAGACAGACTCAGAGGATGTTGTACAAACATATTCAAGAACTCCTGAGCAGACTCACAGGACGTTACACAAGCAGGTCAAGTGGAGATTCAGGAAACCTAAAGATGTGCACATATATTAAGTGTAAATGCAGAAAGCCTGAGCAAAAGAACAATACTAAAATCCTGAGCATAAGCACAAGACTGGAAACCTGAGCAGATGCTCATAACGTGTCACAGGCAGATCAAGATTGAAGATTCAGGAAAGATGAGAAGACCTCAAGATGTTTCACAAACATATCAAGCTCTTATTTGAGTGCTGGAACCCTGAGCAGACTCACAGGTGGTGTCACAGACAGATCTCAGGGAAATGCAAGAAAGCTGGCAGATGCTCAGGACGTGACACAAAAAGATTGAACGGGAACTCAAGAGACGTAAATTTTAAAATTCAGAAAAGATGTGGAATACTAAGGAAAATAAATTACTTGAAAAGGAGTAAGCTTTCCTATGGAGAAAATGAAAGCTGTGAGAAGCAGCAGAAAAGGAAACATTAATTATGGGAATAACAAAGAAAAGGAAAGGGGATTGCTAGGTTTTGGGCGTGTATATAAAGAAGCTAAAAGTGTGGAAGAAAGATTCACACTTTTATCCGTTCTTAATTGGGTTAGGGTTTTTCTAAAAGCTGTTCAAGAGAGTCTATGAGAGACGTCTGGGAAGAACATGGGACACATGAATAAAACCGAGGTATTTGTTAGAACGTGAAAAGTGTCTAAAAGGTGTGTAATAGAGATTAACACTTTTAGTCACTTTTGTTTGGATTTGGGTTTAGGTCTTGTCTGTCCTTGAGAAGTTGTGAGTCGTCTGGAGAGTGAACATGGGGATAAAGGAAAAATGTCAGAATCGTGTAAGTGTATTAGTAAGGTAACTTACATTACAAATGTAAAAAGAAATTGCTTCTAAATATTTTGAGAAGTAAATAACAAAGTTTTGTTATTTGTCAGACGTGTGTGGTGTTCTCCAAACTTTCAAACTCTACATTAACAAATTTATAGAGTGAGAAATTAGAAGATTTTATTTTTAAGAGAAATCTTGGATGGATACAAGTGAAATATCTCACCCTTATGTAGTAGTTTCCCACTAAAATGGATAATAAAGATTTAACTTAATTTAATCTAAAGGTGGAGATCAATTGTCTAGATTCTTTCACACTTATACTCTCTACAAAGTTCTAAGACTCCTTACAAGATTTTAGTACATTCCAAATTGGTGCACAAAAAGAAAAGACTAAGAAATTAACTAAATCATAGAAGATTATCCTCTCTTTATAAAGAAAAGAAAATGCTACGACTCCTATCTGACACTTTTTGACTATCTTTAGAACATGTTTTGGCCGAGTGGCCAAAATGACCATTGCATGATGCTTCAAAAAAAATTATTTTTGGTTTCTAATGGATAGTACGATTATATGAATATTGTCTCCCGAGATATGTGTCGTCTCTAGGATTATAAATACTTAAGGCGGATATAAAATTGGGGACATTAGGTGTACAAAAAAATGGAGCCCTTTAGTACCAACTAAAAAGAATTAATTAATAATTTTTATATAACATAAAATATCTTTTAAAAATATGTTTATAACAAAATTTTATTCTAAAAAAATGATGAAACAATTTTTCTTCCTTCTTTTTCAATAAATTCATTTACCAAATTTTATTAGTTATTGTTCAGAACAAGTTTTCTGATAAGCCATTCAATCTTTCTTCTGCCATTGTTGATCAGATAATCATCTTTAATTTTGAAAAACTTGTTGCAGTAGTTCAGGCAACTGAAACTGAAACCTTTAAAAATATTCAATAAGTAATCCAAGAGTTTGGATAATAAAATTTCCATTCCGTTCAAAAATTAAAGAAGAAATCAAATGTGTGTTCGTACTTTTGAAACTGCTAAAATTTCGTCTCGAGAAAAAAAAAAGTTTGATCCATAATTTTGATGAACTAAATAATTGAGTAATTTTACAAATTGGGTACTTTTTGTTCTTTCTTTTGGAAAATAGGTACTTTTATTTTTTAATTTTGAAAATAAGTACTTTTGGTTTTTTTATTTAAAAAATAGGTATTTTTGTTCATTCACACGAACAATTTATCATTCACACAAACAATTCACCATTCACATAAACCATTCATCATTCACACAAACAATTTATCATTCACACGAACGATTCACATTCATCATTCACAAACAATTCATCATTCACGAAACAGAAAAAGTACCTAAATACAAATACTTTTATAAAGTACCTTTTAGCAAATTATAATACTTTTTAACGCCCTTTTACCCAATTTTCTCTAAATAATTCTTAAAATTTTCTTTGAAGATGAATTTACAGTTTCATCGATTGTGTCTAATTCTTCATCAAAAATCTTTTTCTCTTAATGACACAGTTTTGCTTTATGAAAAATAATTATGGCTTCAATCTCCATAGTTTATGATATGTGTTCAACATCTTCTTTTGCACTATCAAAATTTGTATCTCGGTAACTTCTAAGAAACAACTTCAATATTTCGGGCCGAAATAGCTGCATGACGAGGAAGCGAAGAAAAATATTTTTATGATACAGAGATTTATTCGTTATTAGTATTGTTAATCCCACAAATTTCAAATATATAAACAGATAAGTTATATGGTGTCAAAAAAAAACAGATAGTCTTCACTATGGTCCTGAATCACGATATTATCCTATGGCTACCTGATGGTCAGCATTTCATGCTTAAACTTCTGCCCTACCTCCTTTTTGCTCGACTTTCACAACCCACTCTCGATGGTTTGCTAGGCAAGAAGACCGTACTCTTTTTCTCTAAATCTAGTTTTGTCCCACAAAATTTTATAGAGACATATTTTTATGAGGCATCCTCTTACTACAAACACAGCAACCACTATCTCCCTATTTTTCTTGATTGTTTTGCATCGATTCTTTATTTTTCTTTGTTAATAATATACATTTTTCAGATAAATAAATTTAACATTTCATTAAAAAAGAACATATATAAGTTACATATATTTCAAAATCATATCCAATCGATATTATGTATGTGAACTCATAACTTTTAACTTGAAGCTTTGAACCAGTTTAATATTATCAGAGCAGATGAGAAATAATAAATTTGTTCCACTCTTGAAAATGTTGTGTAAACAATATGTCTCTGTATAGTTTTTTGTTGTAATAAAGTTAACATTTCAACAACAAAAAATGTTATATAGCTAATTAGTTGTTTGTGTTAGGGGTGGGAAAATAAGAATTTGAGACGAGAATTTTCGGGAATGGGAACGGGACAGGAATATGGGAACAAAAATATATGTCCCATTTATGTTCCATTTTAAATTCGGGACGAGAACGGTATGGAACGGGATGGGACGGGACGGGAACGGGAATTCCCGAAAATATAACAAATAAATCAAATTGTTTTTGTTCCTACAGCAGTTAGCTAATTTTTAACGACACACCATTAACAACCACAAAAATCGATATAAATATATATGTTTAAATAGCATCAAAGTCAATTACTTCTTTTTAAATAGCAACAATTATCTATTTTTCAGCCGTTTTTCTTAGAATCACAAAAATTAATATAATTAGATTTAATTTATATAGATTATAATTTTAGTTAATAGTTAAACTATGAACATTAAAAATAAAAATTAAATTAGTATATTTATATTATATATATATAATTAATATATATAGTTTTGTATATCTGTCCCAAATGGGACGTCGGGAATTCTCGTTCGCGTCCTGTCTCGTCCCGTTCCCATTCGGGAAATCAAACGATGTCTCATATGAAAATATATATTTTAATGGGACGGAATTTTGGAACGAGTTCGAAACGGAACGGGATGGTACAGAACGGAACGTGAATTATGCCCACCCCTGAAAATTTGGTATAATTTGAAAGGAAGAATTCTAAAATCTTGCATACATACACAATTGACCAATATCTTAGTTGTAATGAGGTCATTCTCCTACAAAAATTTACATATTAAAGTAAAGAAAAAAGTTATCAAGTTAATCCAGCAGATAAAGCAAAAGACCCTTTTCTCTCATTGAACCATATGCCTCTCTATTTATTAACTTTTCCAACCTCCACATCCTCGGTGTTGCCACCATCCACCGCCGTGAGCTCCTTAGCCCTTGCCGCCTCCAAGTCCCAATTAGTCCTACTTATCGCCACCATCATTCCAATCACACATGATATCTGCGCCGCAAGCATCCCTAACCATAATCCCTTGAATCCTAACCTAAACCAAAACGCCATCACCGATCCCACCGGAATCCCCACCGCATAAAACGCCGCCGAATTAATTTTAGCTCCGATCTTTGGCCTCGCGGATCCTCTCAGAACGCCGCAGCCTGTCGTCTGGGGGCAATTCCCGAGCTCACAGAGTCCAACGATAGGCAGAGCCATTGAAGTCAACAAAATGATTTCTTCATCCTTCGTAAAAAGCTTAGCCCATCTGTTTCTAACCGAGACGGTGAACGTTAAAGCCGTGAATCCAAGAGCGATGCTGAGACCAAGTCCAACAATGGCGGATCTTCGTGCTTTATGTTGCTGGTTCGAACCCAGCTTGTTTCCTACACGAGTGGAGACTCCAAAGCTCAAAGAAGATGGGAAAATGTAAACAAGAGAAGTGATTTGAATGATAATTCCCATTGAAGCAACTGTTTGTTTTGGTTTTAAGAGAAGCCCACATAGCAAAATCATGATCTCATAGCACCACCACTCTAAACAAACAGATATACAACTCGGTATCGCTAGACTCAGTAATTTCTTCCATTCTCTTACACTATCTTCAACTTCTTCCTCTTCTTCTTCTTCTTCTTCACTAATTAGATTTTCTTCGAAGAATGTGATGTAGAAGAAGAGAAAAACAACGAGGTTGAAATTGGAGATAACACCACTTAAGGCGATGCCTTTAATCCCCAAACCCAGATACGAGACGAGGAGAAACGTGATTGGAATGTGAAGAAGACTTGCGATCACTGTACAGAGTGATAAAGGAAGAGTCTTTGATTGCGTTCTGAGATAAACTCTTAGTGGGTGTAAGAGAGATTGAGTGAAGAGATCTGGAACAGAGTAAAGCAGAAAGGTGTGAGCTTCGGACGCGAGATCCTTGTCCTGTTTCAACATTAAAAGAATCTTCTGGATATTGAACCAAAGAATTGAAACTAGGAGAGAAGTGAAAAAGAGGAGGTAGATTCCACGCCGGATAGTGCCACGGACCAGGTTATAGCGTTTGGCACCGAAGGCTTGAGAGCAGATAGATTCAACGCCCATGGTTAAACCGGAGAAAAGAGAGTATCCAGTGATGTTAGCGAATGCGAGGGCGAGGGAGCCACCGGCCAGTGTTGGGCCTTCGAGTCGGCCGAGGAATATGAGGGAGACGAAGGAGCGCATGTAGAGGAAGAGACCAGTGATCACCAATGGGTAAGAGATTTTGAAGATGGAGATTGCTTCATTTGCTAAGAGAAAGAGAGCACAAGGGTAAGTTTTGAGTAAATGTAGTTGAGGGTATGATCCTTGACGGATCAACGCTTCTCTTACTTCGTCTTTGACACGATTTGATTGATACATTCTATTTGTTTTGTGAGAGAGGAAGAGAGGATTTTTGGGATGTGAAGAAGAATACTTAAGCATTCATTGGCTTTCTTTTATATAGACAAAATGGTCAGTGGGTGTGGGTTTTAATATTACTACTTTTGTTTTTAGTCGTATGTTTTTACTTTTTGAAACCAAACAAATATTGCTCTACACACACGTGTGTGGATTTGTACATACATTTTCTATTCTGTTTGAATATTTATGGTAATATTCCTAAAATCTTATTAATTACAATTATGAAAAACTTACTTTTAAATATATCAAAGTTTATTATGTTTGATTTCTCTCTTTGTCTTATTTATTTATTTTATTTTTTTCTTCTCAAATCGACTATTCTATTTCTCAAGCTTGAGGTGGTCTGGAGAACCAGACCGAAATAGAACAACCAATGTAATACAATTTCCTGTGGAATGATCTTGCTAACTTAGCTAACGAATCAGATAATACATTTTTTTCCGGGGAACATACGAAATAGAAAATGAAGTAAATCTCTCCTTTAGCTTTTCTAGTTCTTTTAGCTCCGTTGAGAAATTAGGCCATGCATCAGGTTCTTGTAGCATTGTGATCAGCTCCTTACAATTAGTTTCAAAGCCTTGGCAGTTTGATAGATGGACCATACATTCCATTCCCCAAGTTAGAGCCTCTAGTTTCGAATGAAGTGATGAAATCTTCCGGTGTTGGTTCTTTGCCCCCATCAGATGAGTCTCTCCGCTTGAGTTTATCCATCTCCATTCACAACCACTAAAGAGTGTATCGTGTGTCCATGATCCATCTATCAGGCATCTCTGAGAGATAGTATCATGTTCATTTTTATTACCACCATCCGTTCTGGCTTCTTATTTGCTCGATGCCAAGCTTTGCATTCAGATTCTGCATGTCTAACAGTTTCCAATGGGTCCATGTTTATCCCTTTAATGAGCTTGTCATTCCTTGCTTTCCAAATATACCACAAAATCCATGTGTATGGATCCATGTCCAGCTCAAGGTCTTCAATATCATTCTTTCGCCATAACAGATAATCCATATTTGTGAAATGACTTGTCGTTGGGAAGAGAGTTAGAGGCGTTGGCGTATTCGCATGTGCCCATGTCTGTAGAGCAGGAGGGCAATGAAAGATCGCATGATTTATCGTTTCGTCTTCTGCACCACACCTAGGACAGTGATTATCACATCGCATATGACAATGAATAAGATTGCTTGTCACAACTAATTGTCCCGAAATTAGCTGCCAAATAAAATGTTTTATTTCCACTACAAGAAAAAGCCTCTTTGATAGCGCACGATTAACGCTATAAAAGGTCTTTCATAGCATTTTCATAAACGCTACGACTGGACCAACTATCGTAGGTCGGTCACTTATTATAGCGTTAACGAAAACTGCTATCGTATAATACACTACAATAGCGTTTGAATGTATTGCTATGTTATATCTAATTTATTGATAGCATTTTAGTTTGGTTGCTATCAAATGTCTTTATTTACGATAGCATTTATATTTTCTGTTTTAATACATCATTGTCAACAATAGCATTTATATTTTCTGTTATAATATATCATTGTCAACAATAGTTTTAATATTATTAGCTATGATATGTCCCCATCTATTATGGCAGAATTTTATTAACGCTATAGTATACTGTAAGGTAAGATAGCGGTTAGATTTATGCTATATTAGTATTAGTATAATGATAGCTTTGTNATAATGTGCTATAAAAGGTTCTTATTTTCAATGGCAGTAATATTTAATGCTATAGTATACTATAATATAAGATAGCGTTGATAATGATTGCTATCATATCCATTGTTTTTATGATATTTATTTTGTGNTGTTTTATGCGATATAATTGTTTTTTATGACACATTTATTCTGTTATTATTGTCCATATTGTATCTCTGATTACTGAATTCCAGAAAACTAAACCTGAACTTCAATTCCATTAACCACCGAATGAAATCTTGGTTTATGAAGAGAACCAACATTATTAAAGTACTGCATAAGATAACCAATACATACTGAACCCAACATTGAATATATAAGTCTTTAACTCATACCATAATCAGGGGGACAATTTTATCTTTAGGCCAAGCAACAGAAGATCCTAGTGCATCTACCAAAACCTCCATCTCATCATTTGGTTTCCAAACTTCTGCATTGTTCTCCTTCACCACATCAACTCACACCCTTACTCCATCAGGTCCTAGTGGAACAAAGTGAACCTTTTCGTTTGGGTCATTAGTTACCCAACGTCCTTCAGCAACAACAGTCGATCCATTGATGTCAATGATC
>OVBE01003849.1:0-25647 GCA_900406425.1 Iberis pinnata | reverse complement strand
GAATACCTACGGATTTCCCTAATGCCAGACGTTTTTATATTATAAGTTTTAAACCGCTTTTTAATTAACGTTTTGAATTCGACAATCAATCTTCTATTCTCGCTTTAGCCATATTCGAGTTTCTAATGAACGTGCATTCTGGTCTCTGTGGATTCGATACCCTATCTTTGCTACATTGAACTGTTCTCTACAGTAATAGACTAGTATTAAATTCTAAGCCTATCACTTACCCATCAAGATTGGGAGTGTGTAGATACCTACAAACTTTGTGGTGTTGGATATGGACAAGTAACCAAAATATTCATTGATCTTGGGAAGGTCATTCCTAGCTACGGTTGGAGTTGTGATCAATGTCAAGCAGAGCAACATCAGGTTGAACATGGGGAATTGTCCAAAAATGATTTTCAACATCAAGGACAAAACAAAGAAGCCTACAATCCAAGGTCATCTATTCTCTATCAATAAGGTGGATGCGGACAATCATAAAGATGGGTACTCAAGCAGTGAATCATTGGAGTATGATTTGATAAAGGACCCAAACAGGAATTCATAGCATGCAAAAGAATTTGGGGTTGTCAAAGAACCAAGTGCAAGAGTTCCTGAAGAGTTAGAAGAAACCAGACAACTGGGGTAACACCTAATGAGAGAAAAATGCCCATTTAAGAAGAAAGATATTCTTAGCTCGAGCACCAGCTTGAGTACATCTCACCTCAGAAGTCTACTCCGGGCATAAACTATTCTGAATATAGTTTTGATCTTCAAACCCCAATAGCAGACCTCAAGAGGGGTGATCAAGTGTTTCTTCTCAACCCAATGCTCAAGCACTATCCAGGGAATGTAAACCCAAAGCGCCTCAGGAACTTCATGATCAAGGAGTTTCTACCAGATGGAACAATCACACTTGTTGTAGAACCTGATAAGGGGTCAAAAGTGAACTACCAAATCAACCGGAACAATGATGGTTGGATAAGTCCAGGAACAAACATGGTAAAACGACCTTAGTTCTCCTTGGAGGACTATCTCAGGGTCACTAGAGCTTAAACAGGAAGTCAAGCTTAGTGACTATAAACAAGCTCACGTGGGAGGAAATCTTATGTCTATCTCTGTACATAAAAAAAAATTCTATTTGTGTATAGTTTTTCTTTTAACAAATTTAAGTTTTTGGTTTGTTTTGGGTGTTTCTTCAGGTACCCTTTATCAATACTGTGGACACTTGTTGTGGGGAAAAGAGGAAAGCAGAGTCAACTTGAGGAAGTCACAGGAGAACCCAAAACGTTTCCACATCGAAGTTAAGAACAATGTTAATCGAGTTCACATCAAGCTAAGGACAAGGGGTACATATCACCTCGATCTACACTTCAGCCACTCTCTTACACTCCATCTGAATACAGTACCACTCCAACCCTTTTCACTATATATACCATAGCATATTTTCCATTTGTTGTTGTGTTTTGGTCCTAACTTCTCCTTCGAATTTTTATTACACAAGGGGCTGTGTAATTTAAGTTTGGGGAGAGGTTAGGAGGTATTGATCATGTTTACTTGTTCTCTTATTTAAATTTTGCATCTAAGGTATACAAAAACAAAAAAATTGAAATTTTTTTGAAAATCGTTTTCTAAAAACATAATGTTCATGTAGTTGAATTTAGGTTGTTAGGACTGTAAGTTTGTCATTTGCATTTCTACATGGAACTAGGATGATAGTAACCTTGTAAGTATGTTGTTTTCTTAGGTAGTGTCAATGCGGTGGTTATTAGTTGTCTAATGCATCATGATTAAGTCTGAAGTAAGACTGCACCATACTTGGAATGTGAAATTGCATGATCCTTTCTTTTCTAAAGCATGTTATGATATGAAGTTTACCTCTATTTATTAGAACCTAAAATTGACATTTAATTATCATGTTTGTGTGCTAGATTTGAGCTCATGGATATCATATACATATTTGGATTATCTTCTACCATTTCACCACTCTTGTTAATCCAAGTAGACTCCTCACCCTTGAACCTTACCTTCTTTCACGCCATGAATTTATTATCGAGTGTCAGGTCTTTTATGGAATGAGCTTGGTAGAAATTGTTAGGTTCGAACTGACAGGAATGGATTCTCATGTAGTTCTAGTCCACGCTTTTTGGACTAGATAGGACTAGGTGGGGTTTGATTCTGGGTATTGGGGTTTGTTTAAAAAAAGGGAGAAAACATGTGGGAAAGTTGTAAAAGAAATGGTATGGTTATGAACTTTAGGAGAGGAAATGAAAAGAAAAGAAAACAGAATTGTCTAGAAAGTTTGGGGGAAAAGGATATCAAAAGTATGGTTAGTGCAAAAACAGAAAAAGAAAATGACAATAAAAAAGGGTAAAAACCCAAGAAGTTTGTGAAAAAGCACAAAAAGATCAGAAACCATAGGCACTAAAATTAGTAAGTCCCCAAATCCACAAGAAATCGAATAAGAAAGAAACATCTCCCAAGAACTGTTAAGCAAAAGATGAAAAAGGAAAAAATGTGAACCACTAAGATCGCTTTGAAACTTAAAATGGTAGAATAAGGATCTCCTACCAGCTTTAGAATCAGGGAAATTTTAGTTTCATTAACTTTGGATATATGGGATTTTGTTCTTATATGCATCTAAGTGTTCTTACCTTTAGCATTCTGCTAAAGCTCATTCCCTTTTTGAAAAAACCCTGTTCTGAAACGTTACCCTATGCATAAAGGGGTCATTTTTATCCCTTAACTAGTCCCTTAGCCAAATGATTTCAATGAATGTGTATGAATTGATCCATGGTTTCTGTTTAATGAATGTTGAAGAGGTAAATGAATTTGAATGCACTGTGGAGGTTAAAACTAATCTGGAATGAAATTTGATGAATATGACTAAAGTCTTTAAGTAGGATGAGATTGTTCTGCATTCTAGAACTAGTAACTTGGACATTGATATTCCTTATTTTATCAGCATGTTTTGGTTCTGAGTTCCCATTTTCAAACTTCTCTTCCAAGCTTCTGAATTACTTGCTTAAAGGCAAGCAAGGATTTAGTATGGAGGAGTTAATGTCTCTATATTTTACATATTTTACAAGGTTATTTACAATCATTTTAGGGTTATTTAGATGTCAACATGTTGCGTTCATAGGACATTCTTAGTAAATTTGCATTTTTGAGAAGTTTTGCATTAGCATTCGCATACATGTACATGTTTGAGATGTTTCAAGTATTTTGAGAATTTTCGGACATCAAATTAATTGAGGAGAAAGAAGTGCAAAAACCAAGCCAAGTGTTGCCTCGACCATGGCTCAGTTGCCTCGATGACAACCCGAGCCAAGTCCGATACCGGCTCGATCAAAATCGATTTGGGCTCGACTAAACGTGAGATCTGGCTCTTAGTGAAACTTGGTCGGGGCTCGATCAAGGGGTTGAAGTGATAGCTCGATCAAAGATGGCTTCGGCTCGATCAAATTCCTGTCTGTGGTTCGATCAAAAATGCTTGTATGTGGCCTTGATCACGTTTTTGTTGGCTTGATCAAGACATTAGGCAGCTCGATCAAAAAATGTTGACGCGGCTCGATCAAAAATTTTTGTACGTGACTCGATGAAACTTGCAAGGTGGTTGATGTCTCTGTATTATACATATTTTACAAGGTCATTTATCATCATTTTAGAGTCATTTAGATGTCAATATGTTGTATTCCTAGGACATACTTAGTAAATTTGCATTTTCAGGAAGCTTCGCATTAGCATTCGCATACATGTGAATTTTGGTGATATTCCAGGTATTTAGGGAGTTTTTAGAAAATATGTGCAAATTTGGAGAAGGAAAAAAGGGTGCAAGACCCTGAAAAAGGGTGCAAGACCCTAAAAAAAAGGGTGCAAGACCTTGAAGAAAAGGGAGAAAGACCCTGAAAAAGGGTGTCAAACCCTGAAAAAGGGTGTCAAACCCTGAAAAAGGGTGCAAGAACCTGAAAAAAAGGTGCAGAACCTGAAACTGCCTCGACCAGATGCTGAAAAAGGTACATGACCCTGACACTGCCTCGATCACTGCCTCGATAGCTGCTTCGATCGTCGCCTCGATCACCCTTGTTGCTGCGCCTCGATCACCACATCAAGCTGTCTTCATTCTGACCCGACGAACCAGTTTTGGGTTAAGAAGAATCATTAGGATCCTTAGACTTTTGTCTTTTAGCATTTTTAGGGCTTTTTCTGAAACACTATATAAGCCCTAAAACGCCTCCATTTCGCATTAAGCTTTATTTTTGCCATTTTTGGGTTTTGTATTAGGTTTTATTTTCTTCTCTGTTTCCTTTTGATGTTCTTGTGATCAAACCCAGATTTTTAATTAAGTTTATGTTTAGCCTTCGATTTCTTCATTTTCATGCTTAGATTTAGGTTGTTAACTATCTGGTGCATATTGATCTACTGTTTTATGCCTTTAATCTCGTTTTATTGTTGATCACCATTTCTGGGTTTTGTTACTGTTTCATTAGAACTCTATTTTTCTGGGTTAGTGTTCTTGTTGTTCTTGGTCTTCATCTTCTACATCTTTGATTTTTCGTTTTGTTCATCGTCATCGTCATTGTCATCGTTTTGTTCATCGTTGTCTTATCTGTTTTTCTGACTTTCTATTCTTGCTGTTCTTCATAGTTTGACTTTTGATCATAATGTCTTTCTTAGTAGTTATGTTTTCTTGTTTCTCTGATTTTATCCCCATGATGCGTAGTGAGTAGTTCCCTTAAGTTCCTGGGGATGGGGTAGACTGGTGTTGATATCCTGTTTTTCCTAGATCCCTAAGTTTGATCGCTTATAGATCCCTTCTGTTTCACTGCTCTTCATGATGATTTCTTTCTGATCAACTGAAATATGAACTTGGGCATTTCAGCATCCAAAAGGTGTTTAATGAAATGTCTTAACATGGTGATTTCAGAGATTTACATACCTAGCCTAAGAGAATAGATGTCTAGGATGCTTATTGGCTTTAGCAAATTGGTTCCTCATACTTGTTAGGTAGTGTACCGTTAACGAGATTTAGGTATGGTGATTGTTTAGGTTAAAACCATTTATCAAGAGACTGGATTTGGTTGCTTATGAATCTGCTGTCTAGGGATTAACTCATTGTCTGAGGTATGTTAGGTGTCTAGGTAGTCCAGGAAGGATCTCTGGTAAATTACCCCTATTCTTAGGAACTGCTTCCCATTTGATTGCATTTTATCCATTTTACTCTTCTGTTTTTGTTTCACTTGTTGTCTATCTTTTGTTTTTGCTTATGCATGCTTGCTTTCAATTCCTGTTTTACTTCTACATGTTTAGTTTGTTTAGGACTTTTTAGTTAAAAACCCATCTTTCGATTTGCTTGAATTAGTAGTTCCAATTGCATCTAGAGTGCTTAGCATCACACCCATTTGGATTGACACCTATCTATACTACAATGGCATGATAATCATGATAGGGAATTGACACAGAAAAATCTTGTTATCAGTGGCTCGATGAAACACCAAGTCCTCGACTTCACCTTGAACAGCCAGCTCGATCACTACATCAAGCCCGGCTCGATCATCGAGTCTTCTCCATTCGACCAAGTCTTCTTTTCCGCCTCGATCAACGTCCCAGCTCCCTCGACCACATAGAGCCAAGCCATCTTCACGTCTTCAAGTTTCCACCTCGAGCTGCTCCATCTTCTAGCTCAATCACTAGATCGAGCCCAGCTCGATCACCTCATTGAGCCGTCTTCATTCCGACTCGATGACCCAAACCAAGATGACCCAATTTCGGGTTAAGAAGAATCTTTAGGGATTTTTAGACATTTATCTTTTTGCATTTTTAGGGCTTTTCTAAACTACTATATAAGCCCTAAAACGCCTCTTTTTGGACTAAGCTTTATTTTTATGCCATTTTGGGTTTTGTCTAAGGTTTTATTTTCAGCTTTTTCTCTGTTTTTCCTTTGAATGTTCATTGTTGATCAAACTAATATTTCTTATGAAGTTCATGTTTAGCATATGATTTCTTCATTGTCATGCTTAGTTTAAGGTTTGAGACTATCTGGTGCATGTTGATCTACTGTTTTATGCTTCTAACCTCATTTTTTTCTTGATCATCATTTATGGGTTCTGCTAGTGTTTCATTTGATCATTTTTTTCTGGGTTGGTGTTCTTGCTATTCTTGATCATCATCTTCTACATATCTTATTTTTCTTCTTGATCATTAGTTTCTGGGTTTCAGATATTATGTTCTTACTATTCTTCATAGGTTGACTTTTGATCATGATGTTTTGTTTATAAGTTATGTTTTCTTGTTTTCCTGATTTCATACCCACCATGTGTAGTGAGTAATTACCTAGGTTTCATGAGGATGGAGTAGACTCGTGTTGAATCCTTTTTTTTCCTAGATACCTAAGTTGATTGTCTATAAATCCCTTCTATTTCACTGTTCTTCATGCTTTTTTTTTCTCTGATCAACTGAAATCTGATATTAGACATTTCCGCACCCAAAAAGTGTCTGATGAAATGTCTGAGCAATTGATTTCAGAGATTTGCATACATAGCCTAAGATATTAGATGTTTAGGGTGCTTATTGGCTTTAACAGTTTGGTTTTTCATGCCTGCTAGGTAGTGTACCGTTAACGAGAGTTTGGTCTGGTTATTGCTTACGTTCAAATAATTTATCAAGATATTGGACTTGGTTGTTTATGAATCTGTTGTCTAGGGATTAACTTATTGTTTGAGGTATGCTAGGTGTCTAGTTTGTACAGGGGGATCACTGGTCAATTACCCCCATCCTTAGAAACTGCTTCCTTTGATTTCATTTTAGTACCATCCCCTTTCCGGCTTTTATTCTACTTGTTGTTTACCCTTTAGTATTTACTTATGCATGCTAGTACATATTCCCTGTTTTACTTCTTGCATGTTTCGTTCGTTTAGGATTGTTAGATAACAACTCATTTTCTTGTTTGGCTTGAATCAGTAGACTCAATTGCATATAGAGTAGTTATAACACACCCATTTGGATTGATACCTATTCATACTGCAATGACATGATAATGTGATAGGAATTGACCGTAAAAAAATTACTATCAATAACCCTAAATTGTTACAGCAATTTGAATCTTTTTATTCCTTTGTCATCATGATTCCCTTGCTAGCTTCTTAATATTTCCTCATGCGCCTTTCCAAAATCTGTAATTTACTTGAATATGATGCAAAAAACTGACACCAATCATGCTCCATAACATGAAACACTTTGATTTAAATCTGCAAAACAATCTCAAAACAACAAACTTGTTAGTAGATAATGCATTGAAACTAAGATTGAACTTACAATCATCTGCTCCCTAAAAGCAGCCATTGAAACCCGCGTGTGCCGTTGTCGAATTCCAACAAACTCACGTCTCACACTTCACCTTCTTATCAAGACTTTCGACACAAAACCCTGCTCAAATATGTGAGTGAACAGGCCTTCACAAACAGCTTTTGACTCACTGCATGTGACCTTCAAGACAGTCTTATAACACCTAAACATGTGATACAACTGAGACCACTTCTTATAGCAACCTTATACCACCTCTAGAAATCTTGGTATCTCGCTTAGTTGTAACATTATCTTGCAATACTTCAAACCAATATGCTGAAAACTCCACCAAAAAACCTTTAGAATCTGTATCTTTATCAACTTCAAAACTTGGCATGAATCACCTTGTTAACCATCAACCTCACTTGTAATCATGCCTTTGATAATTGCAATTTCAACTCTTGAAATTTCCCACAAGTTTTCTCTATGATGATTCCCCAGAGTCTTCATCTAATGCAACTTGTATTACCATGCTCGATATGCACCAACTTCATACTTATCCATTTCTTTAAGTTTGACATTAATGCTTCCAAGAACATATCTTATACCGTTTTTTTTTTTTACCGCATCAACCATCAACAGTAACACAAACGCTGCAAACCTGATTTTCTAGCTAAGTACAATGTTCCTCACGGAAAATACTTGATTGAACCGGTTCCTACACTACTCATATTAAATGCAAAAAGTGAAACCGCACAGCACACACTTACATATATAAAACCATGTCTCATAAACCAAAACAAAACAATGTTGAACTAAACATGCAGGATGACCAAATTATGAATCATAAGCAGAAAGCTAGAATCAAACATGCTTCAAAACCATAAACAAACTTTGATTCAACCTGCAAAACACAATCTCAACAACATGTTAGTCATTAACAGGGGCGGACGCAGACTCGTATTTACTACGGGGCAAAAAAATTGAAAAAATATAATACTGTAAATTAACATAATATTTTTTCAATTTATGAAAGAATTAAACTTATCATTAATTTATACTTGAAATTTTATTTATATATAATATATTGATTTATATTTTTTAGATTAATAAAATTATATTGAAATAGTAATATCATAATTTTATAAAAATATGAAATAGTTTGTATATGTAGAAAATTAGATTTTAAGTTATTACGTTTAATTTTTTCAAATAAATTACTAAAATTTGTAAGTACAATTATGTTATGGTAATATTGTAATTTAAAAGCCTTAAATTTATTAAATATGTATAAGTAATTACGAAAAAAAGTAGAAAATAAAAAATGTGTATTCAAAGAAACAAAAAATTGAGAAAACATAAAAAGCAAAAGAATGGGGAAAACGAGAGAAAATAACAAATAAATAAAAAATAAGAAAATCTAAAAAGAAAATGAAGGGAAAAAATAGATAACAATTAAAAATAAGATATGATCATGAGAATCGAACCAACAATTGTGTCTCAAATAAAGTGAGGTTAGCCACTTAGCCAAGAGAAATTTTCAAAATATCCGAAGACAATAATTAATATTAGTGTGTGGCACGTGCCAGACTCTACTATAGTGTAGGTCCGCTCCTTGTCATAAATATATATTACTTGAGATTATAATTATAGTGACCTTTCTAAATATGATTAACTTGAATCCCAACTTGTACCGCTATTATTTCCAAAAGAACATGTTGCTTACCACTTGTTAAGAAGACTACCGACACAAATTTTTGTTCAAACCTCTAAATCAAAGAACCAGAGCTCTACTTGTAGTAATCTACTAGCAGCCTTAATCATTTCATGTCACTCATTTGAATTCTCCTGAGGCTTCCACAAATAAAAAACTTCTTCATATGGTCATCAGTTCTAACACCTTCACACATACACATCATATCCTCTATTTTTTTCCTCAATATTTGATCCAATATAAGATACCCTTTAGAAGTTGCTCCACCTAGAAGTGACCACAATCTGAAAGAACTTTGTTCCATCTATGCACATTGATGCAACACTTCACTGTCTTCTTTGACAATTATATTTCTTCATTGTAACAACCTGCCCAAACTTGGCTTGTTGCTATATGGTTTTCCTTAACATATGCTCCACCTCTCTGACATTTCAAAGAACCAAACACTCATTAGAAACACATTAAGATTCTTTTAACATACCTAAAACTAGAGTATGTTTATTCTTCTTAGTTTAGTACCAATTTCTCTGTCAGCTTTACCCATCATCTATTACTTCAAGTGAAAAAACTCCAGCATAATCTTGTTTTCGTTATCCTCGATTTTTAACTAAGATTGCTAGTTGTTGTCCTAGTGCACAAAAGTCACAAATAACCAACAGCTTTTGATCCATTTCTTATGAAACTCTCCTTGCTATCTTGGACTACATATTAATCTCCTTTATTTTTGGTTCATATTCTAAGAACTTCACATCTGTTCTTTCATATTTAACCCCATGTATCAAACAACAAATGTGCCACTACAAACCATGACAACACAATGATCCATTTCCCTTGGACATATGTTGTTGTTTAATATTTTTTATAATATGCATGAAGTCTTAATTATCACTAACCAAGTGTTTAACAAATTCATAAGTATTTGATCTTTTGTAACTCATATTGAAAAACATCAAACTACACCTTTGTCAAATCTTTACCAACCTTGAAAATTCAATAAATCCTCAACATGACTTATTCCAACATATTAAACTCAACTTGTTTCATACTCCCATGCAGCTTGCACTTAACATTGAATACAACAACACGTAACTAATATTCAACTAGCCTTTGACACACATATTAATCCATTTTCCTAAGGCGTCCCCTATACATGGGATTATTAAGTGCCACCAATTGCTAATATTCCAAACATTATTAAACCAAAACTGCATCTTGCTTCCACAAATGAATTGAGCAATGCATAATCTGACACCGAATTTGTACCTTCACCAACCTTGTGACGGTAGCATAAGCTTATAAACCATCTACAAAATTGTATCATTGATAGTTAACCTGAGCCTTCAAATCTTGATTCAAATATTTATTAAATCTGAAACTATCTTTAACCATTGAAAAACTTCCATTTCTCACACTAGTTCCTAGATCGCATATTCAAAACAATATGTGTAGCATGTGTTCTTGCCTCAGTTTCATGAATATGTCCATCTTGTGGTTTCATTATCTTTAACTCTGAGTCTCATAAACCAGAACCAACATCAATAATAAATTAGAGACCTTGAAAGAGATTAACTTATACTACAATAATTACTGTATATAGATACAAAAATGATTTGTTGCTATGATCATTATTTCGTGGCTATATTTGTCGTAGCAACAGATAGCCACAAGACCAATCAGTGGCTATAGCGTTGTGGCTATCGGACCAATGTGGCTTGTCGTGGCTATTTTTCCACAAAATTGTTACAATAGTCACAAAATTTATACAATCGTGGTTTTGTCTATAAATAGACACAAATTGTCTTATTCAAAAACGTAGATATGAGACACATTACGCCACGAAATATGTCATGACAAATAGCTTCAAATAGTCACAAGAATAATTGTATCTATATAACCACATCAAAGTGACAATTGTTTTGTAGCTTTCTTCTACATATATCCACAAATGTTTAGTGTCCAATTGCCACAAATTAACTACTAAAATTTTGTATCTTTTAACCATACATAGACACAACTATTTGATGTCTTAGCTATAAATTGATACAATATTTCTATTACGAAATATTACCAATTAGCCACAACATTTACCTAAATTAATGGTAAAATTATTAACTCAAATGATTTTAAAAACTATACTAATTAAAATATATGAAACAAAATTCAGATTAAAATTTTACTAAACATTCATGTCAATCTGATACAAAAGATGAGTTGGTTTAAAATATTACATGACCACTAAGGTCCCAAAATACATCAGATTAAAGTAGTCAATATCGAATGTTCTAAATTAATAATACCAAAAGTTAGACTTCAAGCTAATCATACTTCATGCTAATGACGATCTTCAAAGTAATCCACAGAATGCGGTGTTAAGTCAGCAAGGTTAAGCGGCGAAGTCTGGTTAGCAGCTTGTGTAGGGTCATTGGCAGACTCAGCTCTTGTTGTTGGTTGGAGTGTAACTGGATCAATTCCATTAATCCGTAAAATCACTTCCATAGCTTTCTTCATCATGCTTATATTCTCTTCCATTGCAGTGACTCGCATGTTAAGATCCAAGTTCCTATGTAGAGAAGCAGCAACAGACTCGTTAGGATCAACGTCTAGGTACTGAATATATCAAGACCATAAATGAGTCATTTGTTGTTCGTTGTAGTCTGCACAAAAAAAATTGAAATTATATGTAAGAAAAATCAATCAAAACCAGCAACAAACATTTGAATAATCAAATGTGATTCTACATATTCTGCTTATTCCAACTTCTACTTATTCCAACTTCATACAATCAAAACAACTTATACACAATGCACACTATAATACGTACACATCTTAAACACAATATAAAATATCAAGCATATGTACAAAACCTTTAAAGATTAACTTCCTGTCATATTAAGTTAAGAAGATGTGAACAAGCAAATATTTTTGACATAACTTAACTTTGTCAGATGTGAACTAAGTTAATCTTACACAAAAATGTGCATTAATCACATTAACTTAAAGCAATAATCACATTAACCTAACTGGATGAGCAAAGACTAAAACCAAAAACATTTCCTCCTAGGAAACAATGGCATATAACCAATAAAACAAGAATTACATAAACTTAAACACAATAAAAAAATTAATAAGGGATTCAAAATTTTAAGAATTTTATTTTCTGAAAAAGTTTCTGAGTAACGCAAATGTTCAGATGAGATTAAAGTTCAAAAACTTACTTCAATATAAGCAGCAGTAAGTTGTTCAGGAGAAGGTTCAGTGACAGTTGATCATGTTTGGTTGCTGACATTTGATTCTTGAACTCTCTGTTTTGCTAAATTCTCAGCAACCTCAATAAGAGCTTCTGCTCGTTTGTCAACAAAAATGCCATCTTTTCGGGTGTGAGTCTTGCAAACCACTTCAGTTGCTGGTGGTGCTACACCACCATTTTCAAGTGCCTAACAACAAAATAATGTTAGTGATATTAATTATATTAAACTAATGTAAAACAAAAACAAAACTAACCATCTCATGAGCAACTCTTGTATGTTTCTTTGCCCCTGAAACGTGGTGATGCATTCCCAACCCATCAGGATCTGAAGTGCGGTTCTTTGAATTAGTTTTGCTCCTCTTTACATTATGTTCCTCATCTCAAGCTTCTAACATAATGTTCCAATTAGATGAACTAATGTAATCAGGCTTTTTCCCTAATCTCTTCCTCTTGCTAACAAGGTTTTTAATAGAATCCTTGCACGTCTGCCTCCAACAAGCGAGAACTATATCATAGAGATCATGAGTTTAATAGTATTTTTGCTGCAAAAGACCCAAACCAAACAAAATATAAGTACTTTTCACTAATAACCAATTATGTAAATCACATAACAAAACATACCAGCATGTAACTAATTGTATAAATATATACCACAAAACTAAACCACCAAGCCTCTGTCTTACTCAATGGGACCATCCCGAAATTCCACCATGGTCCCCAAAAATCAGATTGCCACGCTGCCACAATATCCCTCCGAATGCAATCATGTATGTTAAACCTAAGTTAATACAGAAAGAAACTACAAGTTTTAGTATCCCACCAAATTTCATTGTACTTTTATTAAAAAGGATAAAAAATAAGGTACCATAAGCTTCCATTAAGCTTCATAGGATGGAGATGAGGCATATTGATCCTCTCTGGTGCACTCATGACAGCTGCTAGACTAGGAAAATGATGTTGGGCAGCAGGAGGATGAGCCATCCTTGTTGCTCTAGGAGGATTTACAGCAGAATTAGCTGACCTTGAAGCTCCAACTCTAGCTCCAGTTCCAGGAGCTCGTCTTATCCGGTTAGCACCAAGAGATGAAGAAGGGCCTCTGAGATTCATCTGCATAATTGAAAACTGATATTAGAGAAAATGGTGCTCTATGTGAAGAATTATATTGTTCTATGTGAAGTAACATAGAAATTACTAAAGACTTATATTGTTTAAAAGTTTAACATAAATAAAATCAATGATTATATTGTTCTATGTAGTCAAACACAAAATCAGAAACAAAGATGGCTAATAGAAGGTTAAGAGAAATGGAGAATAAATTTGAGAGACACAAAGCAAAAACGGAGAGTACACTACCATGAAAACAAATTTGATGAAGGCACATAGTAAAAAATTTGATGAAGACACAAAATACACTTGATGCAGAGAAACGAAAAAAAATTTGGTGAAGAGAAATGGAGAGTACACTTTCACGAAACAAATTTGAGGAAGAGAAACAGAGAGTACACTAACCATGGTGAATTCGAAGTTGGCTAAGAGAAGCAACAATCGATGGAGAATCTGTAATTGCAAAAAACCCAACAAAAAAAGAAAGAAAAAAAATAGATCAGAGCAGGAGAAGAGAGACAAACTATAATAGCTTAAGATAGATGAAGAACCTTTCTTACGATAATGGAGATTGATGGTGGCAAAGCTCAAGCGGCGAAAGTTTACAAGAGTGCAAAGAAATTGTTTTGTCTATGGTTCTCTCGTTGAGGAATATATAACTAGTCTTTAATTCTTTTTTTAATAAATAATATTTTACCCGAGAAGAATTTGGAGGGTGTAAACTAGTATTGGAACCAAAATTTAGAGACAAAGTTTTGGAGCCAAAATTTGGGAGCCCACGTTTTGGAGCCAAAGTTTTGTGAAATAAAAAATGATTATGTAGCCAAATTTTTATGAATTAAATTTGGGGAGCCAAATTTTTATATAACTTACAAAAATGATTATGGAGCCCACGTTATGAATTAAATTTGGGGAGCCAAATATACATAGGATTACACATTATCTTTAATAGTAAAATATAAAATTTAGCATAGTTTATATATATTCATATGTGTGTCGTTAATTAATCAATTTTTTAGTTTTGGATCCTTAATCAAATTGAAAACAAACTTATATGAATTACAAAGTACCAAAGTTTTCATATAATGATGCAAACTACAATCTTATACGAATTACAAGGAACCAAAGATTTTAGTCTGAATCTGAATCGAAATCCGAATCATCACTTTGGTTTTCTGAATCATCGTTAGAATTATATTCGTCATTGGGATTATCCATTGGCAACAACTCGTCATCTGAGGATTCTTCGACTGCATGTGCTTCAACTCGCAAAATACCACTAGTTGCTATAACATTATTAGGAATTTCGTCTTGTAACGCTGTCTGATGAACCTCTTTAGTTTCAAGAAATTCTCTTGGAATTATCTTTGTCGATGCCCACCATTCTTCTCCGCTTTTTCGCAATCGTGGATAAGGAATGTAACAAACTTGATCACATTTCTCTGTTAGTATAAAAGGATCATATTTCTCATATTGCCTACATGGGCAAACATCTACAATACCAGATGGATGTCTTCGCATTCCTCGACCAAGTGTTGTATCAAACCATCGACATATAAAAAGCATGACTTTTAATCCAACAACACCATGATACTCAATCATGAATATCTCATCGATCAGTCTGAAGTACTCTGTCTGTGGTTCCACGTACACATACCCCATAGTTCATTGTCTTCTTATTCATTCCATGGCAATATATATGGTAGTGGTACCCCCTCGAATAATACATCGGCCATGAGGTGAATTGATGTTATGGACCTTGTACAAATTCAAGCATCCATAACGGAAAATCATATGATCCACTAGCATTGTTTATCTACAATATATATATATATATATATATATAATTAAATGAGTAATATATATATATATATATATATATAAACATATGAAATAATATATAACACTTACATAGTTTTTACACCATTCAGCAAAGTGTTTATCATTTGTCCCCGCCAGTGCGTCAGGAGTAATATCTGGAATGACATGAGTCATATATTCTTCAAACATCCTGAATATATAGATATTTATGTTTACAACTCATATATATATATATATATATATATATATACTATTAATATAAAATGTTAATATAATTCACATATTATACCTCTCGTATGGTGAAAATTCATCTAGATTGAGTAGTAAAAATGTTTGTAGCACATTGTAATCTTCATATGTTAACCATGCACTTCTCGATTTCCCACTAATTCTTCCTACTTGTTGGAACATGATTGGAACATTAGGATACATGTAGGTGAATCGTATTTCGCCAAATTCTGAAGGTTATGGACCTTCCAGGTGCACAATATATTGGACGTTACGTTTGAAATTTCTTCGTTTACCCATTGAGCAACAATTGAACCTCCAATACGTGTCTTGTTTTTGACCTTTTTTGGATGATACATGTATCGTTCGAATGGATACATCCACCTATATTGGACCGGGCCTCCTAAAAAAGCTTCATCAGGAAGGTGCACAGGTAAATGTTCCATCACATCAAAAATGATGGAGGAAATACTTTTTCAAGATTGCAAAGTTTTAAGGAAATATTTACTTTTAGTAAGGCAACATCTTCTATCCTCAAAATTTTTGATGATATGTCCCAAAAGAATAATGCAATATCTACACAAATGTGATATAACAATTACGTTAGACTGTAAAAAAAATATGTTACAAATTTTTTTTATTAATTATTTGATCAAAAAGTGAGGAAAATATTTTTTAAATAAATTATACCTGAAATTGCTGTATGGACATTTTTCGGAAGTAGTTCTATACATGCAGTTGGAAGAATCTGTTGCATAATGACGTGACGTCATGAATTTTTAAATATAATAGCTTCAAATTATCAATTTTAACACAATGTGAAAATTTGGAAGCATATCCATGTGGAAATTTAATCTCGGTCTTCAACCAAGTAAGAAAATTTTGTTTTCCTTCTTTTGACAATCTAAAGATTGGAACATGTGTTTTTCCATCTGGCGTAAGCTCCAAGTCGTTTCTTACGAAAAACGAAGGAAGATCCATCTTTGATTTGATGTTATCTTTTGTTTTTCCCCGGAGCATACAACAACATGTTGATGAGATTATCGAAGAAAATTTTCTCAATATGGATAAAATCAGGGTTATGCCTTAGAAGTAGGTTTTCCCAGTACGGTAAGTCCCACAATATACTTTTTAACCCAATTATGGTAAACACCATACCCTTCAATAACTTGTGCAGCTTTGTCATGTCCATAACCTCCACAATCTACAGTTCTGGAGAATCCCCTTATGTTGCTTATCCTTTCATATATAATTTCTTGTCCATTCAACCATGCTGGAGGATCGTCGTACTTTTCTCTTCCCTTTAGAAAAGATTTCACATTCCTCCTACAAGGATGATCTTTTGGCAAAAACATTCTATGACAATCAAACCAAGAATGTTTTCTTCCATTCGGCAACCAAAACGAGTTTGTCTCATCTAGAAAATATGGACAAGCTAACATGCCATGTGTCATCCAACCTGAGAGCATACCATAGGCCGGAAAATCGCTAATTGTCCACATCATCGCAATTCGCATTTTGAAATTTTTGTGGAGCGAAACATCATAAGCATTAACACCGTCATTCCATAAATTTTTGAACTCCTCGATCAATGGTTGAAGATAAATATCTTTGGATGATTTGGCCACGGGATTAATACAGAAAGAAAGAAATATTATTTTTTCATGCACATCCCAGGAGGTAAATTGTATGGCGTCAATATAACGGGCCAAATAGAATGTGATTGTCCATTCATAACAATTGGGTTAAATCCATCTGTTGACAAGCCTAGATAAATATTACGAGCCTCAGAAGCAAATGAAGGATATACCTTTTGAAAGTGCTTCCATGCTTCTCCATCTGAGGGGTGATGCATTTCTCCTTCGGGGAACAAATGTTTTGCATGCCATCTCATTTGTGATGTTGTTGTGCTTGACTGATACAATCATTTCAACCGATCTGTAATGGGTAGATAAAACATCCTCTGTTTTGGTATCTTCTTCCCCGATCGGCCCACATTCGGTTCATATCGATCTTTTTTACAAAATCGACATTTCAACAGCTCCTGATCTTCTCCTTCCACAATAGCATACAATTATCCTCGCATATGTCAATCTTATGTCATGGTAATCCTAGTGACCGTGTCAACTTCTTTGTCTCATAGTACGACTTCGGTGCTTTATTAGGTGACGGAAGAACATCTTTAAACGTTTGAGATATTTCATCTAGGCAAGCACCTGAGATATTGTAATTGGTCTTCCAATTTATCACTTTATAAGCCAAGTACAATTGAGAAATCCCATTTGCATAACCCGCATAGAGAGGTTAGGTGCTGCTTCTAACGCTTGAAAAGCATTATCATGGCTTCTCTCGTCGTGTAGTAGTTCATGCATATTATCGGGAATCGCATCATCAGATACCATATCCACATATGAATTATGATGAAGATCTTGATCAACCGGAACTTAAAAATTATAATATTCATTACAAGTTTCTTGTTCAACTCCGTGGTGACTTGCTGATGCTTCTCCGTCGTTGTAACAGTTTTCTCCATGATGCGTCCACACATAATAATTTGTTGTAAACCCCTTCATGTAAAGGTGGCTCGCCACAGTATCAACATCACGACGCTTCTGGTTCTTGAATTTTCTACACGGACATAATAAATTTTTCGTTCCAAATAAGAGTTTTGATTACGAGCGAAACCAAGAAAAAAATTTATTCCCTCTACAAACTCATCTGAAACACATTTTTTCAATGTCTAATCTTTTATACATCCACTCTCTTGATTCTAAAAAATTAGACATTTTTTTCTTTGTATTTTCCAACAATGTGGAGATAAGTGATATATAGTTCTTTTTCTACAGATAGCTACAACATAATTCGTGGCTAATAAGAATATATTCTCTGCAATAATACTATGCTTCGACGAGACATGCTCTTCAGAGAATAATTTGGAGCCACAACTAGCCACAAATATGTTGTGGCTATGTCTTATTGCCACATGTAGCCACAAAACTGTCGTGGCTACTTGTCTTCTTATAGTCACATGTGTATAGTTTGATGGGACTAAGCGAGGGGACATAATATCACACATTAGCTACAGATTGCCACTAAATTAGTCGTGGCTATTCGCTACGAAGAGATACAATTATTGTCGTGGCTAATATTTCAACGACTTTTTCGAAGCTATTTTGTGGTTATATTGCCACGAAACGTATTTATGTCGAATTGTGGCTATACCTTCTATGAATAACCACAAATTGTTTTGTAGCTCGTTAGCTACAAGATAGCCACCACATAGCTACAATTTTTTAAATTTTAAATTTGTAGCTAAATTGTGGATATTTTGTTGCTTAAAACATTAGCTACAAATGCATCATAACTATTTTGTGGCTATATCCTGTTTTTCTTGTAGTTACATATTTTCATGATTTCATAAACCATAAAAATCACATCGGTTGAATTTTTCTACGTGAAGATTCCTTCCTCTACCTATAAAAAGAACAATCAGAATTGACTTCTTATTGTGTTCTTGACATCGCAAACCTCGCAACATCATTTTCATAATATTTTTTTAAGTCGTGATTCTATATACTTGAATCATCTGATTTATCAATTTGTGATTCCTTCGTGATTCCTTCCATGTCTTCTTATTTCATATTGATGTATTACTTCAATAACCGATTATTCTTCATTTCGTTACCTCATTATACTTCACAACAAGATCCTTAGACTCTCTTTGTTTCACTGTCGGAGCTACAACCGATCAACATCATTGTCAATCACGTAAACCACTGATATCACTCGGTTTTGATGCCTTATAGTGGGTATTTATACTTGATATTTGGCATCATTCGAGTGTTTTTATCATGTTTTTGGTATGTTTTCAGGATTTTAGGTGTTTGAGACGTTCTGGAGCAAAAAGAATGGTTTTCAGAAGATTTCAGGTGCAAATGAACAAACGAAGATGGTCAGATCAATCTAAATCAAAGAATGATGAACCATAGAAGCGTATGAAGAGAGATTGATTGATCCATGCTCGGATTAATCGATCCAAAACTCCTGGAAACCTACGGAAAAACAGATCGATCGATCTCACCTTGGATCGATCGATCCCTACCTAGATCGATCGATCCCCTTGCTCGAACCAGATTGGAAATAATCAAAAAATTACATTCGTCCTCATGACCTATCCAGAGTTTTCCTTATTAGATTAGGTATTTCTTATTTTATTTTAGTCTATAAAATCCTTTTGGCTATTTTTATTTTAGACACACATTAATTAACTTATAGAATTCAGAGCTTTTTCATAGAGAAGAGATTTCTACCCTGTATTTTCAGAAGATTTATGAGCTTTGTCTTTTATTTTCAATACAATTCAATTTCTGATTATGTGTTCTTTTTAATGATGAATGTTGATTTCTTAGTTATGTTTGAGTAGTCACCTTGTGAAGTTTTAGGGGTTTTCCAGGAAAACCAGGTTTTGATAGTTAGTGTTTGACATAATGGATTTGAATTGTTAGGTTCTTAATCAAGATTCGTTATCAATGCTTGAATTAGCCTGATCACCTAGTTCATAATATTATGTTAATATATACAAAGGGATTTGGTTTTGAAACTTGACCTAGTCTAGATGAAGAATTGTCTCTGCTTGTGGGAGTATTGTTTTTGATGCTTATAAACATATTGAATATGTAATCAATGCATGATTGAATCATCTAAATACGGCGGGAGTTTTTCTTTAGTAATTAGATTATAGGATCTAATACTTCGAGAGGAGATTAGTCTATCATTGTCTTTTGAGTTGAGAAGTATTTTGATTATAAAATCTTGCATGTCAACCTGCTAACCTGTGGATTTCCCTAACGCCTAGCACTTTCTTTAATTGCTTACGACCGTTTTAAATTATTGTCTTTTAATTTACAACTGTTTTGAAAATCGAACACCTTTTATTACCGTCTAAGCTAGAATTGAACGTTTAACTGAGAGTCGCACAACTTGGTCTCTGTGGATTCGATCTCTTATATACTATTGTGTTTGCTGTGCACTTGCAGTGAATATATTTGGGTTAAAACCTGAGTGTATCAAGTTTTTAGCGCCGTTTCCGGGGACCAATTGTGTCTTTTAAGTTTTACTTAGCGTCTAGTCTAAGGTTTTTTTTCAGCATTAATCTCGTTCTTTCCTCTTTTCTCTGTTTTGAAGGTGCATGAACAGAAGATCTAACAAATCATCTGAATTGCTCAACCTCAGTAACGAAGAACTCGCGAAGTTAGAACACTCAAACCAAAAAGCAAGAAAAAAAATGCAAGCTCTTCCAACACGATGGGAGACAACGTCATTCTCAATAATCCGGTCTTTCCTGAAGATCAAATTCTCCATAATCCCTAGCAAGGACTACATCAGTTGGTGATTAACCAACCTGGAGGAGACGACAATCAAAGGCCACAAGGACAACAAAGAGGAAATGGCAANAAAACCCCCCCCCCCCCCACCGACACAGAGTATTAATTGGAATTTTCAACAACTCTGAAGCTTTCCATGCCAATAGGAATGCTCTACATCCTCGCCAACCTCAAAAACAAGACTATCAATTCCTGTTTCAGCTTATCCAGTTGCTCAGGAAAAACCAATTTCATGGTTTACCCACAGAGCACCCTATTGATAAAGATAGCTATGAGAAAATCTGCATGGTTTACCCAACTCAATGGAGTCTATAAAGACTTCATGCATTGCAAGCTCTTCAATCATCTTCTTGCTGATAGAGCTCTTAGATGGTTAATATCGCTGCCTGCAAACTATATACAAACTTGGGATGAGTGCGAATCCAAGTTTCTGAGTCACTTCTACACATCTACAAGGACAAACATCTGAGAAACAAGATCTCTCAGTTTCAACAAGGTTGTAGAATCTTTCTATGAGGCATGGTACCAATTCAAAGAGTACCTTCGGGATTGTCCTCACCACGGATTCTCAGAGTTGAACCTTCTCAATACTTTCTACAGAGGTATTGAACAGCAGTATTGACTCTCTCTTGATACTGCTAGCAATTGGTTGACAATATGTCAATGAAACCTATCAATTGGTTGACAATCTAGCTCAAAGCAATAGCAATCACTGTCATGATTACGATGGAAGAGTAAGATCAACTAGTTCAGAATCTTCTGAATTAACTGAGGTAAAAGGACTTTTCAGTCAACTTCTCAAAGGAAAAAATCAGAAACATGTCAGCTTCGCTGAGGATGTAGAGAAGATTGAAGTAGACTGTTTTGCTATCAAGGATGCTGACAGTGAAGAACAAGTGAGCTATGTCAATAGCCAAGGATAAAGAGTGTTCAATCAAGGTTTCAATCCATGTTACAACAAGGGAAATCTCTCTTGGAGACGTACCAATGTGGAAAATCCCCAAGATCAAGTGTATCCTACTCAACAGAACACCTTTGTGCAGAAATCTGGACAAGCTTTTGGACAGAATACATGTGGGAGTGGTTTTCAAGGAAACCATAATAGGATTTTTGTGCAGAATTCAAACTTAGGAGGTTTTCAAACAACCTCTCAACATGGGTTTCAACAAGAAACTCAACCTTACGACAACAATGTAGAATCGATGATCAAGCAGATCCTAGAAAGCCAGTAACATTCTGAAAAGAACCCAAATGTCAAGTTAGACAGCATCTACAACGACTTAAACACAAATTTGATTCATTATCGAATCATGTGAAGAAACTAGATCTGCAAGTGGCTCAAACCTCAGAAGCAGTAAAGAGACAAGTTGATGTTCTTCTTGGGAAAGTGGAAGACAACCCAAAAGGCTACTGCAAGGCCATAAATTCGGATGGTGATGAGAAAAAAGATGACTATGAAAAATCTGCAGGTTTTTGAGGTTCGAAAAAGATGCAGAGAAGGAAATCTATCGATCCCTTAAGGGATCGATCGATCCAATCATACGAGAAGTCCCAAAACACTCAGATCGATCGATCTGCATACTTGGATTGATTGATACATCAGCAGCAGGAGTCTCCGGAAAAAACGATCGATCGATCCATCGGACAAGAACTCGAAAAAACTAGAGATCGATCGATCCCTCTCTGTAGACTGCACCACTTTCCAACCAACTTTCTGAACTCAAGATTTCACGCCCGGTTGAACCTGAAACTTCTGAAGAAGATCTTGTGTACCATGATGAGAGTTCTAACACAATCATTCCACTAATAAGTCTTCAAAAGCTACAAGATCCTGGCAAATTCTTAGTTACTGTCAAGATCAAGAGGGTATCTTCATGGATTCACTCTATGATACAAGAGATAACGTTAACGTCATGTCCAAAATTATCGCTGAGACGCTGGGATTAAAAGGTATTAAACCATCAAAGATAGCTTTCACACTAGCAAAAAACTCAATTATATCCTCGAATGGATTTGTCTCTGATGTGATGGTACAAGTCGGATATTGTGCTGTCCCTCTTGATTTTCATTTTTTGGACAAAAATGGTGGCTCAGATGAAACTTTGGTGCTAGGAAGACCTAGTCTAGCATCTGTAGGGTTAGTGATGGATATGCCTAAAAAGCGCATTTATCTCACAAATATCAAGAAGATCTACTATTATCCAATAATGCCCCACAACAGGTGCTTCTAAGATCATTATGATGAAGGAAAAAAAGGTTGCACAAAAATCTCAAGTCAAATCTGGTACTAAAGAGGCTACTTTTGAAGTCTTGCTCAAAGACGCTCAAGTCTCAACCAAGAGTGCAACCCCTAGAGTCAAAAAAGAGGTAAGATAAACTTGAAGAAGATTGATGAGAATCTCCAGCCGACCTTGATTCCTCAAGCATTGGTTAGGGATGGAATTGAGCATAGGGTGAAGAGCATAGATACTCCAAAACCTTTCTCAAAGGTCAAAAACAATGGTAAGGGGAAATTAAAGAATGTCAACAAGGACGCTCATCTAACTTGTATTTTTTTTTTGCACTTTTCTACGAAATGACAATTTTGGTACTTTTCTACTAATTCGCAATATAGTAAAAAAGAATACATATCAAATCATTCACAAATATTATAAAAACATAAAAATCTAATCAGAAGTCGATGAATAATCTGATGGATAAGATTATGCATCATCTTGAAATTCGTCACTGGACTCATCATCTACATCATGTATACCGACGTTTAAATCAACAAACATTGTGAAATCCACCACTAGATTGACGCTTAGAGAAGGTTGAATCTCAACTAAAGAACCATGACCCAATGGTTTTCGTGGTTCACGCTCTAGAACGCCTTCTATCATATGTTGAGGATTTACTTGTGTCACTGTTACCCAAGGATCGCTCCTATTTCTAATGTGTGGGTATGTAATGTAAGAGACCTGCAACATTCGTAAATATTATTTTATACAAATATAATATAATATTTATATGAATTCAGTAAACATTACTTGATCCGCTTGTGTGGCAAGAATGAAAAGATCGTATTTTCCAAGTTTCCTACGGGAGTTGATCGAAGTCACGCCAAACTTGTCTACTTTAACACCTCTACCATCCGTTGGAAGATTACTTGGTGGAAATGGACACGTCAATGTTGAGTATGCAAGTACAAATCATAACTGGCACAAGAAAATCATTCATATACAAGTGATTTCAAACCATACCATAACAATACCATAATCTTCCATTTATCGTAATAGATATGTGTCATCTAATTCAGGTGGTGGACCGTCAACACATCTCTTCTTCATAAATAATGTAGTTGATCGACGATATGGATAACTCGGTGGCAAAAACATTCGGTGACAATCAAACCAGCATGTTTTTCTTTCATTACTCAACTGGAAGGAATCAGTGTTATCGGCATAATATGGACATGCTAGTTTCCCATGAGTTGTCCAGTCTGATAACATGTCATACGCTAGGAAATCGCTTATAGTCCATATAAGAACCACATGCATCCTAAAATTTTGTTGTAAAGACACATCATAAACATGTTCCCCATGTTTCCATAATGTCTGCAAGTCATGTATCAGTGGTTGCAAAAACACGTCAAGCACTCGTTTCAGATGTTCCGGCCTTGGTACAAGAACAGAGAGAAATAGAAACTTTAAGTTCAAACAAAAAGATGGCGAAAAATTGTAAGGTGTAATGATGATCAGCCACATAGAATACTTTCTACCGTGCTTCTCGAATGGGCTGAATTCATCTATACTTAATTCGAGATAAAAATTTCTTGTCTCGCATGCAAAATCTGGATAAGTATACTGAAAATGACGCCAAGCTTCTACATCAGAAGGATGTGTAATCTCTCCATTGAATCTATGTTCAGCATGCCATCTTATTGCCACAACTATTCTCTCAGACTGATACAACCTCTTCAACCTATCTGTTAGTGGCAAATACCACACCCTCTTGTAAGGCACTGAAACTCTACCGCCTGTATTCATATACCTTGGTTTGCGACAATATCGACAACTCGTCCAAGTTCATCGCGTTCCTAATAGATCATACAATTATCGATGCACACATCTATAATCTGATACGACAATCCAAGCCTCGACACAAGTTTATGAATCTCGTAATATGAAACTAGAGCATTGTTATCCTCTGGAAAGATATCTCTCAGAAACTTGGCTATTGCGTCAACTGCATCCTCAGGCAAGTTATAATCTATCTTTATACCCATTAACCTACTAGCAGATGATAAAGGCGAATGACCATATCTACATCCACTATATAATGGCTGATTCGCTGCGTCTAACATATCAAAAAATCATCGTGCTTTTAAATTTGGTTTTTCATACGAAACCTGAGTCGTCTCTTTATTTTCTCTATAAACGTCATTAACCATTTAAACCGTAGATGCCCCATAATCTAAATCCGTTCTAGGTTCCTCTATTCTATCGGCCAATGGTTCGATACTGCTAGTACTAGCAACAAGATCAGGTTGTTTGCTACCACTACTACTAGCAACAATATCATGTCGTTTGCCAAGTAAATACTAAATCTTATAACTCAGCATAAAAACATCCATATACAAGTGATTTCAAACCATATCTATCTTGATATTGTGTAAATTCTAACATACAGAGCATTGACATATTAACTTACGACTGCTTTGTGCTCGACGTTGTCGACATGCTAATTCCACGAATTTCAAAACATCACGCGAATTCTCGTCGTTAAAAAGGTTTGTATATGGATCCATTTTTTCACCATCCATCCATGATCGTTAATAAGGAGGAGTATACATTTTTAAATATATATATATATATATATATATATATATATATATGTTG
>OVBE01003848.1:0-25657 GCA_900406425.1 Iberis pinnata | reverse complement strand
AATTATCCTAATTAGATTAGGATAAAGTCAATTATTGTTGGTTCAATTGTTGAATCTTATTATTTTTTATTAGAAAAGTTATATATTTTTTTTCTTTTATATGAGATATAAATTAGAATAAATTATAAATTAAATAATAATTTCGTTCCTCTATTAATATTAAGTATTTTGATGTCTCCCCAATTTTATTGTCAAAACTTAAACTGTTGTATGGCGGGTTTGCCAAAGCAGAGAATTACCTATGGAATAAAATTAGTTTACTTGATTAGGCTATCAAAACGGTTTTGGGCTTAGAGACATAGGGTTGGATAAGACATAAAATGTTATCCACGACCAAGAGCTATATTGGATATAATAGCAAGGGTGTTGCTTACCTAAATAGCTAGATATTCAGGGGTTGAGCCAAATTTCACTTGGATTCTAGTGAAATATGGATCTTGGAATACTAAACTCATTTTGAGGATATTGCTTTGAGTTTAGCATGAGTTTTCTTAATTGTTAAGAATGCTCAAAATATCTTAAACATAATATCAACTTTCTAAATTCTTTTAATAGTTATATCAAACTCTCATAGTGCTTTTTCCATGCGACGATTTCCGTGAGAAGGAAAAACTTAATGGATCAAATTTTCTCGAATAGTACTGCAACTTGAGAATTGTTCTCAAATAATAGAAAAAAGGAATATGTCCTTGAGAAGGAGATTCCTTACAAACCTAGGAAAAAACTTCCACATGCAGAAATAAATGCTTGGGATAAGCATTTCAATGATAAGGTTGATGTCTGCATAAGCAATATGAGAATTNGAGAATGTGAAATCGCCAATAGACATGATAGCTAGTTTGAAAGGATGTTTCAGGACAAGCACAAACTAAGAGATATAAAACAGTTAAATCTCTCAATGAGTGCAAGTTATCAATAGATCGTCCAGTTAGCCCACATATCATAAAGATGATGAGTTATATCGATAACGTGGAAAAACTGGATTGTGTTATTAGCTAAGAGTTGGCTACTGACCTTATCTTGTAGTCATTATTGTTAAGTTATAACCAGATTGTTATGAACTTTAACAAAATCGCATGAGATGCATGAGGGAAAATCTTAATGTACTAAAGGTACAAAAGGATGAAAAGGTTTAAGAAATCAGGTAAAGACATATGATATGGTAAGACAAGTTGGGTTGAGAATCCTGAAATGTCAGCCCTTTCAAAAAGTCTAAACTCACTCATTCTTAGTGATGACGAGTACCATTATTGTAATGGTTTTGGGGAATTGGAAGATAAATTACAAGAGATACTTAGAGAAGTTGAGAAGAATAGTTTTGAATCTTTTTCTCCATGTATAAGTGTATTAAGTGTTATAGAAGTAGAAGTTACTGATTATAATTATACTATTTGGGTATTGGATACCAGATGTGGTACTAATCACATTTTGAAATTTTGAAGACTCATCAATAGTATAATTATGGAAGATAGGAAAGTAGACCTACACATGAAAATGAAGCAATAGTTGTTACATAAGTTATAGGATTACTGTATCTATCTTGGCTTTAGGCATGGTTTAAGGATTTAAAGATTTTTCTTTATTTATTTTTCTTATAATTTGATTTTAAGAAAATAAGAATTATATTTTATTGCGATAAAATATTTTTGGTAGCATCCCATTAGAGAATGAAATGTATATTTTAAACCAATGTCTATCTATAACATTTAAATCAGAAGGTTGTAAATCTTTTGTGGTATTGTCATTTGGGTCGCATACATAAGAATTGCATTTCGAAGTTTCATAGTGATGAACTTCTGCAATCTTTTGTATGAACCAGTGACGTTTTGAATCTTGTACATATAGATGTATACGAATCAATAAGTTGAATATTTGCTGATAATTTTAGTAAATTAAGTTGATGTTTATATGATAAACATAGAGATTAATTCTTTAAAAGTGTTAAGGAATTTTACAATGAAGTGAATAACAAATTCTTTGTTATTAGTAATGCAAATTTTAGAAGAGTAAAATTTTTGAAAGCTAGTGGGAGTAAAATTTTATGGTATCCTAATAAACCGCGTAAGTGATCTGAATATGAAAGTCATATTAGATTCTTGCAAGATCGGATCTTGGGTTTAGTGGGAGACAGAATTTTGTGATTAATGTTCATGAAAACATATATTTTAATATGTTTTAAAATAATGAAATTGGTTTCATAGATTATTTGATTATTGGATGATTAAATAATTGTCCCTATATAATTTATGTTATTCTTATAGGCCATCAAGTATGTGACTTGATCATGAAACCCTATAACTGTAAGTCGACATAAATTAAGAAGGTCCCTAGTCAAGGTTATTAACATGGGACATTAATAACTGTGGGTGACTAGTATATGAGGTGATTGATGACTAAGTTTCATGAAGTCATTAATATGTAGTATTAAAATCAATCACATAGATATGTGTTGGAGAACATAGTATTGGACTGACCTGCTATGAGAACTCTACAAGATTGTTATATGAGTGTCATAAGAGTTTCTCATGACAACTATAGAGTATAGTCCTTTGACTTGAGTTTGTCATGTTATCGTACATATGGATTGATGCACTTTGACTTTGTCAAACGTCAACCGTAAAAGGTGATTATAACGACATTGATCAAGTGTATTACAAAAGTGTGTAAGAAACAGGGATGGAACAAGATGATATTTGTCTCTCCTATATAACAGGAGAAAAATATCTCTGGGCCTATCGAAGATTTGATACTGAGAAATGCATGGCCGTGCTCAAACGAGGTAAATGTCAGTCGTTTGTTTAATCAGTATAAATAGGAGTTCGATAAACATGATCTAGCTTATTAAGGATGACACAGTTTCTTGCCTTATGTTGAGATCGAGATATAGAGACAAAATGATTATGAGAATAGATGATTCCAGTACAAGTGAGAGATTGTTGGGAATATCCTGAAATATTATGTACTTACTATAGTAAAGTTGTAACGTTAAGAGTTTAACAATCATATAATATTAGGTAGTTATAATGTTATAATCTATGGTCTATGAGTCCATTGCTAATATCATATGATCCTACAGGGTCACACACCTAAGCAAATTGGATTAGTGATATATTGGGTTTTAACAATATAATATATATATTTATATAAGATATAAATATATATTTATTTTGTGTTCATAAGATTATTATATATATATATATATATATATATATATATATATATATATATAATTAAGCATGTGATTAAGAATCATTTACATTTTACGTTGGGCTTTGGCCATTACGTGTGTACCTATGTTAACGTATTAACACACGTATATATATTGCTTAATTAAGGCTAATTGGGAAAACCTAAGATTAACTAAAACCTAAGAAGAGAAAAAGAGTTAGAGACGAATAGTTCGTCGTGACGGCTCTTTTGAGATTTGATCTCGTTGGTACTAGCATACTGTTCAGATCCAGTTTGTGTGTATGGATACCAGTAGAGGCACGACACTTGGAATGCTAAGAAACCTTAGACTAATTTAATTAGTGTTTCGCTACATAATATTCAAGTATATTCAAATATTTGTATTCTAGATTTATTTCAGTATTTGCAAATTAGCTAAAGCTTGTTCAAGAGCCTCGAGTTGATTTGGGCTTGCAAGCCATAGAATCTTTTTCTCCGAGCCACTCATAACCATGTACATTCGTCCATACAAGAATGCATAAACCGTAATCACTGTGAGCTGAATCAAAAACATATCAAAACCATTTTGATTAGCTAAGCATGAAGAGGGATGCTAAGTGATGGCTTGAGATATAAGTTGTGGGAGCATAACATGCTACTGAAATAGAATCCAATGGTCGTAAAATAGAATGAAAGCATCCTATAAAAGTCAAACCGATGCCCCAAACGGTAAGCATCACAAACAGTACCTATCCTTGTCCTTTAAAGTGTAATCTTTAGCATGATTAGCTCGGAATGGACACTTTAATTTTTCTGATATTTTTTTACCATTTTGGTATGTAGACTTACATGTGTTTTGGTGGAAAAGAAAAGAGACCATTCACTGTCTTGTCTCCAACGAAGCTGGAGCTGATGACCAAAGAAGAATCTTGTTTTTTCCGAATCTATAGAGAAGGTGATGTTAAAGATAATGCATATTTTAAACCACTTAATAATTTATTAGTTCGGGTATGAATTAATATTTTTCTGCATACAAAGAGTGAGCAGTTGAAAAGCTGAAGTAGCATAGTGATTATCACCTCTATTACTTTTTCAATAGATCTCGAATTTGGTTGCAAAATCTCCGAATGAGGAAGCATAAGAAAGGAGTCCGTAGATTTAATTACTTAGTCCGAAACAGATAATTTATCATTACTCAACATTAACAATAACAAATTCTCTTAAAGAAATCACAACAAACCACAAGACAAGATGATATAATCTTTCATTTACATCAAATAAATTTTATTCAAAAGAAACAGATAGTCTGATGAAAATAGTAAGTAATCATCAACAACAAAACATAAATAGAGAGACCAGACCAAACCTCAGAAAATTATATCTGAATCCTTCTCTGCACCACCAACAAGCAAGTTCCTTGCAGCATTTATCGAAATCCCTCTTTGCATAGAGATACCTTCAAGAACCATTTCTTCAGCAAAAGCCTTAGCATTAGCTGCTTGTCTTTCAACTTCTCTCCTTTTGTATCCTTGAATCTTCTTCAACCTAAAGAAATCTTCTCTCTCAAGCTCATCAAGCTCTCCTTTGATGTAACTAATCGTATTCTCTATCTTCGGTTTCACCACATTCTCTAAAGCATTAACTCTACGATTTGTCGTCTTGATTGCTTCATCAAGTGTCAAAAACGAAGTTTGAAGAGAAGCAAGTTCAACTAGAACTTCAATAGCTTTAACATAAGCTACACGACAAGCTTGAACTTGTTGTCCACCTCTAGCTAAACCAGTTAAATCATTCTTGGTTTCGCCTTCAGAGAAATGATCAAACTTAGGAAGCTTAACACCAGCGATATTCTCTTGCCTTGATCGAACTTTTAGTGTAGCTTCTTTAACGTTTTCGAGTACAACATGTTTGATATTCTCACCAGCTACATATTTAACTTCGGTTAGAGCAAAAGAAGATGTTTTCATCATCTCACCCATTGATTCTTTTGCTGTGACCATTTTCTTGAGAAGTGCTCTGAATTGAACAGTTAAAGCATCACTCTTCTTCTTGAGTAGAGCATGACCTCTTGTTGCTCCAACAAGACGAGCTTTCATAACTCCAAGCATAGTAACAGTTGGAACAACATTCAATCTCGCATTTTGACCAGCCATGATTCAAAATCTACTTACAAATGAAGAAGATCAATATTATAACACATCTTTCTAAAGATTTCTTAAAGCTTAAATCAAGAATTGTATCAATATTGACAGAGAATCAGAAAAATTTCTCAGATTTCTATCTAGGAATCTTTATCTTGAACGATCTATAGAGATATCTCTCAGATTTGGCATTCTAGGTTATTAGATTGCATCAAAATCGACGACTTTAGACATTAGAGGATAAATGGTTTTCCAAATCTATTCTTTAACAGTATCACAGATCTCAAAAGGAGAAATCAGGATCAATGAATGAAAACTAGAAGAACCCAAGAAGCAAAATTATGATTTGGATTCAGAATTTGAGATAGGTCGGAGTTTTAACATCTCTCAGATTCAATTGTTAATCCTGGAGAGATTAAAGTAGAGAGAATTGAGAAGCGGAGGAGTAAGATATGAGATGACAAACCTGGTCTCTCGAAATAATTAAGAGTCGACTTCTTTGGACGTTTGATCACTGAACGAAATTGAAAATGGAGAAATTGAAATCTGTCTTAAGAACTGTCGAAAGGCCAAAGATGACATAGAGTTTGCAGAAATAATGGGGCTATACTGTAATTAACTGTAAACATAGAGTGCTTAAAATTAAATATACAGCTCATCTCGTGTAGTGGGGCCTACATTTGTGTCTAAATCTGGACCCACTGTGATCTTCTTATTTAGTGCTACCCTGCTACGGACAAAACCTCAGGCGACATTATAAAATAACATTTTATTATTTTCCCCATTTAAATTAAATGTGGCATGCAAATGAATCATTTCAATCTTTTTAAAAATTAAGTTTTTCGAAATTCATGGATGAAAATTTGTGGTTTTTGTGATGTAAAGTTCTCTTTTTTTGACAAAGAAAGAGAGAAAAAGGTCTTTATTATAGGTGTTGAATCTTTGAATGAGAGATTAGTTTTTGTTATTATTTAAATCCTATCTGTTACTAATTTTTATAATGTGAAAATTGCCACTACTTTGACCAACTTTTAATAAAAAATGTATAAATAATTTTTTTTTCACTAAGACAAAAATTGCTTATTCTCAATTATATTAACAAGAATATCTTTTCTTGATAAAAGAATCTATGATATTTCTCAAAGCATGTCTTTCGGTATTACAACATTATTACTAGACTAGCAAAATTTGCTTTATATCACCAAATTTAAAATAACAGAGACAAAGAATAAGGAATGAATTATTGAAAGCAAAATTTTAATTAAAAAAAAAAAAATCAAAGAATAGTGAGAAGAAGACTCTTATTAGCTCAGAGGTGTCCCAATGTTATCAATCTTTATTCAGTTGTAGTCTGCATTGAGACTAAAGTGCAGATCCAGTTAAACGCCTTCTTGTTGCATTCGAAGCAGAAATTTGACCCATTTTATCCGAATCCGAATCACTTGATAACGTTCTTTCTTTCACTGGCTCGTAATGCCTTAGCCACACCCCAGTGTAATCCTACGCAGCCACACAATTCAATTAGCCACAAGCTACAAAAACCATTGATCTATCAGAGAGAGTGTATGGATTTACCTGTTGGGGTCTCATGATCTTAGTGTCAGGATCATCTATCGACTCACGCCAGTGTGCCAAGTATCCAGCCATACGCGGGACTGCGAATAGGACTGTAAAGAACTCTGCTGGGAATCCCATTGCTCTGTTTTTCGCCAAATTCAAATTACCAACACACAAAAAAATTCAAGGATATAACTCAATGGTTTACGACTCATTATCTTCAAATTTGTCTTTACCTATAGATTAATCCAGAGTAGAAATCAACATTTGGGTAAAGCTTTCTTTTAACAAAGTATTCATCAGAGAGTGCTGCTTTCTCTAGAGCAACAGCTACCTAAAAACATCATACAATCAACTCCTTTTTAAGCCACATTCATCATACATATAAGGAGAGAGACGTGAGTATAAGGATCTAAAGTACCTCGATCAAAGGATCCCTTCCAACAATAGAGAACACTTCATTCGCCAACTTCTTGATGACTTTTGCTCTCGGGTCGTAGTTTTTGTAAACGCGGTGTCCAAAACCTGACATCTTCCTCTTTCTGAGGATAAGAAGAAGGGACATAAGATTAGTTGCATGATAGTTTCGTGCTCAAGTCTTTTAAGATTGAGTTACCTGTTCTTCACGCCTACAATGAACTCTGGAATATTTTCGATAGTTCCAATCTCTGCTAACATCTTAAGCACAGCCTCGTTCGCACCACCATGAAGTGGACCGTATAGTGCTCCAACAGCTCCAGCAGCAGCAGTATAGACATCAACACCACTGCAGAAACACTATACTGATCAAAACATATCTCAGAGAAGACTCAATGAATCTATAACCATTGGTAAGTACCTAGAGGCAAGATGGCGAGCAGCAGCAGTAGAGCAATTCATTTCATGTTCAGCATGCAGTATGAAGAGGATGTCCAGAACTCGAGCCAAACGAGGATTAGGCTTGTAAGACCTATTGCCCCTGTAATCAACGGAACACAAAAGAATATATCATTTTACACACTTCTGAAGCTAGAAACAGACATTAAATGCCTAAACCAGTGCAAAATTTTGTAACTGCACTCTACAAATTCAAGAGTCTAGCCAAATTAAGAGGGAAGATAGAGGGTGGAGTACATTGAATCGAGCATATAGAGGAAATTCTCTGCATAAGAAAGGTTGCTCGAAGGAGGAACAGGAGGCCTGCCCGCCTGCCTCAAATAAGCAGCTGCTGCAATTGTTGGAGCCTGCAAATATGTTATATTAGAAAACCTTTTTACTAGTCTCGACTGATAAAAAGTCCGTTAATACATTATTTAAGGCACCAAATCAACAGACACAACAATACCTTTCCAATAACACGAACAATCTGTTTATCACGAACTTGTTTTGACTTGTAAATATCTTGGCCCTGAACCCAAACAGAATTTCCGTGAAATTAAGACAACAAAACAAATGGATCACAAGCACAAGGTGGAATTTTATGTATTAACAATACATAAAGAAAACAGCATTATAGAACATACACTAAGTGCAGGATTAGCATCAGGATGAAAGATGGAAAGTGCACTCATTGCACTCACAAGAACACCCATGGGATGTGCATCATGAGGCATGGATTTTATGATATCCTGCGAGAAACTCAACATCACGCGTTATTTAACAGTGCAATAATCATCGTACATCCAAATGCTCAACAATTCCAAAGAGAATACAGGAACCTTGTTCAACCATACATGTTGCCTAAGATATTAGTGGTTAAATGGTCAGTCATCATGACCAATACTAATACTGGAGAAAATCGTTTTGAATTCCTCATTGGTTTCATAGAAGGTGTATAATTCACACTAGCATAGAAATCCAAATGAGGAGAGAGTGTAGCAATATACCAATACTTCTACTGGAACAGCTGAATGTTGAGAAACTGCAAACTCCCAATCAGCTAGTTGACTTTGCGAAGGCAGATTCCCATACACTGCCATAGAAAATTACGAAGTACATTAACCCAAAAACTACAACATTAAGGAAAAACAAACTTCAAGACCAACCTACAAAAGATGATAAATTATACACTAGCAAGACTATGATCAAAGATTTGCTTTTCCACTCCAAAAGGGAAAAAAAGTAACAACAACAAGCACTCACTAAGGAGATAAGCAACTTCAGTAAAAGTGCTACTGTCAGCCAATTCTTCAATTGGATATCCTCGATAACGTAAGATCCCTTCATCTCCATCGATGTAACAAATGGTAGATCGAACAGGAGCCGTGTTTGAATAACCAGGATCATACAATTTAAGCCCCTTATCATCTTTCCCCGTCGTTATCTACACACCAAACATGTTAAATCCATCAACAATATAACATCAATTCGATTTTGCAATTACGAATCCGTTAATACATACATACATACCTTCTTCAGATCAATGGATTTAACGGTACCATTCTCAGAGACTGGAACCTGATATTTCTTTCCTGTACGCTCATCGACGATCGTCAAGCTTCCCTTAAGGGATCCAGGAGGTGAAGCATTCGTTTGAGCCGATGTGCACAATGGCTCGATCGCCGGAAATTGGACGGGATCAGCCACCGCCAAATGAGCAGAAAGAATAGATAACCGATTTTTCGAAATCTCCATTTTTACCAACTCCAGAAAATCAGAACTCGAAGAAATGTGTCATAATATGTATAAGCTTGAGTTTTTATAGCCTGCAAGTAAGAGTACTGAATATAGATCCGGATAAAACGAAAGTTTGAACGAATAAGAGAAGGACAAGTGTCTTGTTAACGAAGCGAGTGACTATCAAACGTTATGATGAGCTAGTAAGAGTACTGAATATAGATCTCGTATGTTTTAAATGTTTATATTTTTGTTATTGGCCAGAAAGCAATTATATTAATTTTTTAATCAAAATATTAAAATATTTATTTTACAATATTATATATAATCAATATATTACTCTATTTTTCACTATATTATAGAGTGACTCTAAAATAGAATTATGTTTTGCTCCATCCCATCACTTTATTTTTATTCTATAAAATAATATTTTAAATATATTATATTTTTATTTTCAAACTAATTGTCAGTTATATCTTATATTTGTAAATATTTTAAAATAACCCAAATTCTTTTATAATTTCGAAAATAATAAAGTTTCATAATATTATTTAAATAAAATATTTATTACATAACTAAAATAGCATGATATCATAAAATATTAAAATATTATATAATTTTGATTCATTATTATCATCAGTATTTTTGATCAATCAAATCATTTCAAAGTCATATATGAGTTTCTTTATCTTTGATTTTTCTAAATCGATTTTGTGATTTGAGTTCATATTCGATCCAAATATCTGCACATAAATATAAGCCCAACAAGCACATATTTTACAAAAACGGGGTGTTCAAATCAACAAACTCCTCATCCATCAACTTTGTTTGCGCAATATGTTAACGGTTTAGGAGGATACGAAAATTATTTCACGGATTATTAAGTAATTAGTATTAATGTGGTTAAACTTAGTTAAATTTGTGCTTTATGTTGTTGCTTATTATGTATTTTTAAATTTAAATTAGTATGTTTATTTTATCTATTAAATTATTGATTGTTATTTTATTTTAATGAATAAAAATAATAATAATAATTTAATTAGTAAAAGATGAAAAGATATAACAATTGAAGGTCCATCTTGCAAATAAAAAAGTTTCACTCTATAATAGAGTGGAGATTAGGCTTACTCCATATACATAGTGGAAAAGTAAAAACTCTATAATAGAGTGGAAAATAGAGATGTGTTGGAGAAGATTCCACTCTAAAATAGAGCTCTACTCTATAATAGAGCGGGGTTGGAGATGCTCTTAGCGGTATGCTGTTGAACTTGTATGTTCTTATTAAATGTTTATATTTTAGTGATTGGTAGAGTAGAAAGCGACTATATGAAAAAAAAAATTATCAAAATATTAAAATATTTATTTTAAAATATTATATATAACTAGTATATTAAATAATTTTTTATATATTTAAGTTATTATATTATAAATTTTAGTTTAATAATAAATAGTAATTTTAAGATTAATATATATATATATATGTAAGTTTTTATTTAAATATTTATATAAAATTGGTATAACAATTTTTAATATGATAATAAAATTTTATTTTATCAATATTTAAATAATAAAATTTAAAATAAAAATTTTTTATATAATAATAAAAACTTATTATACTAATTTGAAAATAAGTATAAATATAAGTATGTATTTTAGATTATTAATATAAATAAATTAATTTTATGATTTTATTTTTTATTTTGTGATGATCAATGCTTTGGAAATGATCCTTCCAAGAGCATACAGGGAAGGAGCATTTAGAGTGCATTTGCATATTCTAAATGCTCTTTTAAATGCTTTCTTACCCGAACTTGATTGAATAATAATAGCATTATGCTCTCCTAAATGTCTTTGTCAATAAAAGCTTATATATTGAAGAGGAATTCCTTCAAATACCATCAAAAGAAGTTTAAATTTTAAAAATACTACATATTCCCAAAATTTCCAAAAATACCACACATTTCAAATGTTCCAAAAAGACCACCAACATAAAAATGAATTTTAGGGGTTTAAAATTTTGAAATTTTGGGTTTGAGTTTACTAAATAGAGTTTAGAGTTTAGTTTTGTAAGAAATATAGATTGGTTTTGGGGTTTTAGGATTTAAATTATAAATTTTAAAATTATTTCAAATTTGTGATATTTTGTGGTATTTTTGAAAAAATTATGGGTTTTTTGAAACTTTGGGAGTGTGAGGTATTGTGAAATATACCTAATATTTGTGGTATTTACTTATATTCAATACTAGGCTGAATTTATTTGACTCTAAATATAAAGTTTAAATCTGCTAAAGCCTAATGCATATTGATTTTTTTTTAGTAAATAGGATATTTTATGTCTTGGAGAATTGGATACATAATTTTTTATTTTGAAAATAGGTGATTTTGATGGTTAGTTGACTTTGACTATATTTTTCTCCTAAAAGACCCTTACGAATTTTAGTAAATTTATTAGTTTATTTTTTAGTTTTAAAACATTTTTTAATGAATAATTAGAAAAAGAAAATTTTTATTTAATTTTTTTCTAAATTATAGCTTGATTGTTAATGTAATTAGATTTAACGCAACTCCTCATTCTCTGTAGTTATTGTTTTGTTTCACACAATACATATATAATTCACAAGTCATGTATATGATTCACATTTTACGTATAATTCACATTTTACGTGTATGATTCACAGTTCGTCTGACATATCATTCATCTTTCACATGTAGTTTACAATCACATCATGATTCATAGGTTACATGAATGATTCACTTTCAATGTTCACAGTTCATAATATTGAGAATTGGGATGTCTTAAATTCTTAGTTAGAGTATCAAGCAAGATTTTCTCTCACATAAATTCAGCTGCAAAAAGGAGATACATCCAAGGTAGTCGCCGGAGATGCTCAACTGAATGAGTGCCAGTTGTTTTGCTGGAGCTCCAGTTGAAGAAATCAATCGCTGATGAGTGTGTGAGATTGGTGAAGAAGACAATAAAAATGAAGTGAGCTTATGAGTAAAGAGATGTAGTGTGTCCTTAGTTTTCAAAGAAATAATTTTATGTTTTTAACCTAAAATAAACAATTTTGATATTACTTATTTTTAAAAATATAGATTTTATATTTATGTTATATAAAATTGCTTAAAACATTAATAAGAGGTTGTAAAAATAATTAGCAATCTCTAAAGTACTTTATAATCAATAACTTTAAAAAGTAACTATTTAGCTAAATTGAAAATTTTTTAATACTCACATCTACAATTTTCTCATGTATATTTAGGTTGGACCATTAGAGCTAAGAACTCTTAATATTATTTTAATTATAAATTTTGTGAACTTTTTAAGTTAAGTTAAAAACATCTTTAAGATTAATTAGCTTCAAATGGTAGAACTTCCTTAAAAGAACCTCAAGAATAAAAAATATTATTTTTTAATTACAATATTTGAAATAAAATTTGAATTACCATAAATTTGAAATAGCTTTAAAACTTGGGCTCGCTTAACTAGTCTCCTTCAACTTTGTCTATCCAACTTTTTTTCTCTGAACTTTAGGGCTCTTTAATTTCTCAGCTGAAATTATATTGCTCCATATTCGGCCGACTCAACTATTCGTTCTTATCATTTTACCTATCAAGCGATTTAGAACACCAATTTGCGATTTAAATTATAATAAGCGATAACAAATCACGTTTTAATTCAATTAAACTCAATTCGGGTTAGTGTACTAAGGCATGTACTCTTTTTCCTGATTCTGGTTTTATCCCACTGGGTTTTCTAGAATCAGGTTTTAACGAGGCACCTTAGTACACATAGCACAACCTAGAGGACCAAAAACTAATTCGCTCGGCATTACTTGTTTTTTTTTTTCAGATCATGAACAATATTAATTTTTTTTTTCATTTTTTGTATTATAAACCCTTTTGATTAATAAATTTAACATTTAATCAAAAAATAAATAAATTATATGTTATACTATTTTTAATATTATATCTTACTTTAAAATATTTTTAATATTACTTTTAAACTAATATAATAAAAATATTTTAAATTCATTTAAAATAATAAATTAAATTTTATGTTTTTAATACTAAAAATATATTTTTAAAATAGATTAAAATATTTTTAATATAAAAACAGAATATTTAATTTATAATATTAATTTATAATATTAAATATTTTATAATATTATAATATTTAGAATAATAAATTAAATTAAAAATATTGTATAGTCAAGTAAAATAATAAATTAACTATTGTATAGTATTTTATTTAAATTAATAAATTAAATATTTTATATTATAATAATATTTTAAAATAATAAATTAAGTTAAAATATTTATAATATTAAAAATAATATTTATTATATGATTTTAATTGATTTTAAATTGTTGTATTAGTTTAAATGTAATATTAAAAAATATTTTATATACAATTTAATATTAACAATATTTTAACGTAAGATTTATTGGGTTAAACCAAAACGCGATTTGTTATCTTTTTATAATTTAAATCGTAAATTAATGTTCAAAATCGCTTGGGGGTAAAATAATGAGAATGAATAGTTGAGGGGGTCGGGTAAGGAGCAATCTAAGTTCAGGTTGAAAATTAAAGAGCTCCAAAGTTGAGGGGGGGAATTTGATGGACAAAGTTGAGGGTGAAGTCAGTCCTTAAAACTTCCAATTAAAACCCTAAACCCCAAAAACCAAGCCCTATGCCTTCAAAACTTTAAACCATAAACTCTATTTAGTGAACTCAAACAATTCTAAACCCTCAAAATTCATTTTCTATGTTTGTGATATTTTGAGAAAAATAATTTAATGATACTTTTGTAACTTTTGGGAGTGTAATATTTTTGAAATTTGAACGTCTATTAGTGGTATTTCAAGGAATTCCTCTACTGGTATTCAAAATTGAGTTTGCGTTTTCATGACAAAAAAGCATATTGTATTATAGAGTCTATGTGAAATTCAGTTTCATGTTCTAGAGTTAAGCTGTGTTATATGGATTTGGTGTTTTGACTTTTGAGATTTGGCTTTTAAAACATGAATAAATTGGTAAAGTGGACACTTTTTTCTTAGCTAATTTGAAAAGAAGGTGTCTTTTAAATACACTGGTGTTTAGATACTTTATTCATCTAAGATTACAATTATATCCCTAAATCTATTATGAATTAATCATTTTTAAATTTGTAGATGAATAATTTAAACAATAAATTTATGAATATATTTAAATCATATAAAATAATTTTTAAAACAATTTACGGAAATAAAAATATTTATATTTTTACCTAGGTGATTCATTCTTTAGATATTACAGCGCCTCTTCATCTTTCTTCTGCGTATGGCTTTGAGAGATTCTTGTCGTTGATATGATTCTCCGGCAAAGAAGATTTGTCTGTTTGATTCTTGGCTTGCTTCTACATCTCTTCATCGTTATCTATCATGATGTTCGTGAATATTGTGGCAGATCTATCTTTTCCAAGAAATTCTTCCATGGATATAGCCTTCGAACATGTAAAGTGTATTTCACCAGTGGGATATCTCTCTCATCTTTGAAAATTTACCTATGTTGTTGATGCATAACTTTTCTTCCACATTTTTACATGTCTCATACAAAGAAGATGATTCAACAGAGTGTGTAACACCATCATATCAATCTCCTGCTGATAGGTTAAGAATTTAATCCTAAAACTAATACTGCAGAGAACATATCAATGTAATAAAGCAAAGAGTCGAATCCACAGAGACCAAAAAGCACACGATTCAGTTTAATTTCAAATCAAGCTAAGGAAGAATAATTAAGTTATTTGTAGCAAATCAAAACGATAAGTAAAAGCGGTTGTAAACGATAATATAAAAACGTCAGGCATTAGGGAAAACCATAGGTAATCAAGTTTAAAAGCCAAAGTTAACATACATGATTTTCATTGAAAATAGTTCTCAACATGAAAGACGGAAATAAAATAATCTCCTCTCGGAGTGTTAAACCTATGCTCAAATTATCAGAAACAAACTCTCGTAGTATCTAACTAATTTGATCATGCATTAATGTTCAGATTCAGTCGTTCATAAGCATTAAAGACAATACTCTCGCAAGCACAAACACTTATTCATCTAGATTAGGTCAGGTATCTAAATCAAATATCTTTGTATTTATCAACCTATTATCACGAACTAGGTGATCAAGCTAATTTAGACATTATGAAAAAATCTAGACTAAAACCTAACAAACCCTAAAATCTAACTGGTGAACTATTCAGACATTGCAATGGATGAACAAAACAATATCAAAGAAGAACACATGATAAAATATAATAGATATATTAAAAGGGTTCATAATTCCTTCTCCAAAATACAGGGTTCATGAATTCTTCTCCCAGTAAAAGCTCTCAAAATTGTAAAAGTATGAAAGTGTAAAGAAAATAAATCTAAACAAAAGGCTTTTATAGTTTCAAAAAGTAAATAATTAAAAATTTGAAAGTTAGATAAACTTGAGGACTTGAGTGCAAATTTGGAAATCTTTTTGTTCTTCTCGGGTAGAACGCTCGATCGGGCTCCTAGGGTGTTCGATCGAGCACTTCAGTTTTCTGCATGATCGATCTCTCAGATGCTCGATCGATCACTTGTTCCAGATTTTTCCAGGCACAAATGCCCAATCTATCACTTCATTCTGAAATTCGGGAATTCTTCTTATTTGCTCTGAAATGATCTGAAATGTATCTTTTTGCTCCAAAACGACCCGAACACTTAGAATCCTGAAAATATACCAAATATGCAAGGAAAACACTCGGAATAATGCATAATAGCAGACATAAATGCCAACTATTATGCATTAAAACGAGCAATATTAACTCTCCCAAACTTAGATTGTTGCTTGTCCTCAAGTAAAGCAAGATTTAATCCAGATAAGAGGTTTGAAATGGACCACACAAAAACTCAAAAAATCTCGGAAACCTTAAACATAGTTTCAAAATTCAAAAAACACAAATCTCAAACAATTACTTTGAATGGATTGTTTACCACTACTAAACCAATAACATGTTTCCTACTCTAAATCCCAAATCAATCGAGTACCAAATCATATCAACCAGCTCTTTAAATACAATTAAGTTCAGATATATGCATTCTCACCTATGGTATATCAATCAATTTACTCAAGTACCTCTTCTATCTAAATGCCCATATCAAACAAAGCATCAACCGACTTATGGTCCTGATCCTTTTTCCCCTTTTCTAACTCCTCTTTTCTTTTTCTTATCTTACTGCTTTTTTATTATTATTTCTTCCCATTTCTGCGCATTTCTTTCTTTTCTTTTCATCATTTTTTCTCTTTTTTTAGCAGCTGACAATTTTCTGCGGTTGACTACGGACTTCTAGGTCACACTTTCAACCCTTTTTCTGAACCGTTTTTTTTGAAGGGAGAAAGAGAAAGGACCCGAATCATACTGAAAGAACTTTTCGGTTTTACAGAACATTGAAGAGCAAGGTACCTAATTTTTAGACTATATCAACAACATAAGCAAGAATAACTCAAACGATCAAAACTTTCAGTAACAAATAAATTAGTAATGGGGGTTCCAATCCTAATCTCAACAATTAATCTAAGTTAATAGTCTATAGAAATCGAATACCATACCCACATTTGGTTAATTATCATCATCAACTTTGATCATAGTTCCTTTGACTCAATAGATTCAACGAATTCAAAACTAAAAATTCAAAAAATTTCATCATTTCTGACAAACATCCAAAATAAACGTTAGATCCGTGTTAGTACATATTCTCTCCCCCAGACTTACTTCACACCGTCCCGGTGTGAAAATAAATCAGAGATAAGAAGGAAATAGAAAAAATACCAAAAACATAGAAAATATCAAATAACATAAGTTATGAGGAAATAGAAAGATACTACAATGAAGCTGTCTCAATCAGAAATTTGAACTGAAGCATCGCCAACCTCTCGCTGCTCAGCATGCTCTATCTCATCATCATTGTGACGCCTTAGTGATAAACTCATCATCATTGTGACACTGCATCAAGCTGTTGTTGCGCCGCTGCGAGTCCATAATCCATGCTATCAGCTCTACTTGAGTCAAATCATCCCTCACTAGTTGGAGCATATACTCCTCGTGATCCTCTGGAGCCTTAGCATCTGGACTCGGAGCTCAGGCTCGCTGCTAGTTGAGGCGTCTTTTCCCTGAAGATCTTGGTGCATTGGGAACTGTAGAAGGAGAGCGGTTAAGATTATCATTACCTGGTAGAAATTAGACATTGGCAAAGGAGGTGATGTTGGTCAAGGCGGGCTTCGGCAAGCGGATCTCATAAATCTTTCTGGCCATGTCCTCATAAAGATAATCTTGAACCCGAGCAAACCACTTCGTGTTGGCTATTAACTGCTCATCCACCATGTTCATCGTTAGCTATGGAGGGGCAAACTCAAGTGGAATCCCCACAGCCTGTAAAACCGGGGTAATTAAGCTGCCCATCACCTCTATCCTCTTCGGTTTCTTCAAAGCAACAAATTTCCTCTCATACAAGACTTGATCAAATAACCAACCTATGTTGGCATCGTGAGTGTGTCGATCCTGATCCGTCGTGTAAGTGTCCAGAGTGAAGCGACTAAGAGCGTAATGAAGAAGCTCTTGCTCTTGGTTCCGATTAGAACCAACCTCTTTCTTCCCATTAAAGAGGTGACTCAGGATCTTAACGGTGAAACGCATAGCTGGGTTGCGAATTAGAGTGAGCTTGGCATTCTTCAAAACAAAACAACCGCGAACTATCGTTCCCCAAAGATCATGATGAGAATAGAACTTCGGAAGCTCAGATAGGTATCCATTGGGTCAAAAACCAAAGATTGGTCTGAAATCAACCATGGGAATCTTGTACAACTTCCCCAAGCAGAAGAATTGAACCTCGGTGTCAGATTTGAGGATTCTTAGGATCCTCACTAACTATTCGGAAAGAGGCCAAGAATTCGCATGCGAGGTCCTTGTAAAGCGGATAAGTCCAAAAGGAAACAATATTTCCACGTCTTCATCAACTCCAAGGTGTTGCAAAACATAACGATCGGCAAATCATGTTGGCACAAACTCAGTCCAGATCATGGTATTGTAGAACATGCTATCAAAGTGATCCCATTTATTTGTGATCTTCCTGGTAGTACAAGTTTTGTGGTTTCGCAACTCGGTAACAGAGAAGTTCAAAGTGTTGTTGCAGAAAAGTGTTTCAACCGCTCATGGCCAAAGACCCCTCACCAACTTAGGATCAATGCTCGGTTAACTACCCGAAACAACACCCTTCTGTTTTTCTGCAGCTGTGTGTTTCTTAATCTTCTTGGAAAACGGGGGTCAAGAGTCACTGTCTGACAGTTCCTGAAATGAAAGGACTCAAAAGAAAAAAATGAGTTTCAAATCAATCCAAGACACAACAAGCAATGGCTTATCAATAACCGAGCAATGCTAACAAAGAGTTAACAAAAATTATCGACATAGAAACCAAGAACATCGCATGCACAAGCAATACTAATCCGAGAATTAGAAAGAATCAAATGCGGAATAGAGATGTTAAGACAATAAGAAGCAATGAGAAATGATCTAGCATAACTAGCTACAACTAGCAAGAATCAAGATGCTTCAATGAAGAACAAACCACAAGATGCATCAAAAAGCAATTCTAAGCAAGGTATCAAAAGAAAAAGGCAATGGTGAGCAATGAGTTGGAGCAATACTAAGCAAACTTAGCAAGAAATCAAGTAAAGAACCATCAAAAGACCAATGTGCAACCGAAAAATTTTAGAAATCAAAATCGAAGATTAAAGAACCAACACCAACACAATTGAGCAAAAAATAAAACCATTATTAAACCAATCATAGACATAATTTAAGCACAAACAATCCCAAAATTCTAAGTTCTAACAATAACCCTAAATCCCCAAATCAAAATCAAACAGTCTCCACCTAAATCTCAATAAATCAACATGTATTGTTCAAGTAAGCACACATTAGAGTAGAAAGTCATCCTATGTATGAATTCCAACAACAAAACCACTTAAATCGATTTTTGCTCAAAAGTACCCTAATTAGCGAATTGAAAAGTGGCGAAATCGGAAGCATACCTTGTTTGAATATATTAAAGAGTGAGAGAATCGAAAAGGCCTTGAAAAACCGAGTAGAATAGACTCAAGATTCGAAGAAATTGGTGGATATTTGAGTGAGATATAATTAAGAGAGTTTGGAAGTTTTTGGGAGGATGATAATGGTGANGGTGAAAAGGGGGGGGGGGTGAAATCGCGAAATTGGTAGGGGATAGAGGAGAAATCTTGGTTCGAATCCTGGTTGAAGGCTAAAATCCTACTAAAATCGAAAGCAATTCGGTTTACCTGGGCAAATTGCACGATCGAGCATTAGGGTGCCCGATCGGGTACTTATGTCAAATATTTCCAGGTTCGATTGCTCGATCGGGCACTTATGTCGGACCAAAATGGCTTGGTGAATGCACGATCGATCCTCATCCTTGCTCGATTGTGCCTAAGATGCATAATTTTCCAGGCTCAATTGCCCGACCGGGCATATGAGTGCCCGATCGTGCAATTTGTTCGGACAAAAACTTCTCTTTTCTTTTTAAAAACTGCATGATCGTGCAACTTTTTGCTCGATCAATCCCTTTTGCATCTGATTTTATTAGTGGTTTCATGAAATTCCTTAATCATAGAGAACTCAAAACTAAAAATTAACATGTTAGTAACTAAGATATGACTAACTCAAAACTAATAAATAACTAAACTATAATACTAAAATAGTGGTTTGCCTCCCACTGAACGCTTGTTTAACGTCAATAGCTTGACGGTAGTTACCTCTAATTGGAGGTAGGATTAGCAAGAGGTATTTAAGTTACCTTTGTAAGCCCTGAAGTAGCTAGATAAGGCTTCAACCTTTGATCATTCACAACGAACTCATTACCTTGGCGATCAAATAGAACAACAGCACCATATGATCTCACTTCCTTGATGATAAATGGTCCAGACCATCTAGATTTCAACTTCCCAGGGAATAGTTTTAGACGAGAGTTAAAGAGCAATACCTGATCACCTTGTTGGAAATCTCTTAGGATGATTTTCTCGTTATGAGCAGCTTTGGTCCTTTCTTTGTAGATCTTGGAGTTCTCATATGCTATATGTCAAACTTCTTCTAACTCATGGAGTTGAATTAGACGTCTTTCTGCTGTAGTCTTCATGTCAAAGTTCAACAACTTGACAGCCCAAGCAGCTTTATGCTCTAGTTCTATAGGTAGATGAAAAGCTTTTCCATAAACTAGATTGAAAGATTAGTACCTAAAGGGGTCTTGAATGCAGTTCTGTAAGCCCAAAGAGCATCGTTTAGCTTCAAATACCAATTCTTACTAGATCTATTCACTGTTTTCTGCAAGATTGCTTTGATTTCCCTGTTAGAAACGTCTACCTAACCGATCGTATGAGGATGATATGGTGTAGCCACTTTATGATTGACTCCATGCTTCTTGAGTAAACCATCAAAGATCATATTGATGAAATGAGAGCCTCCGTCGCTAATTACTATTTTAGGTACTCCAAATCTGGGAAAAATCACAGATTTAAACATTTTTAGCACAACCTTAGAATCATTAGTGGGGCTATCAATTTCTTCAACCCACTTAGAAACATAATCAACGTCAACAAGGATATAGAGATTCTTATGAGACATAGGGAAAAGACCCATGAAGTCAATTCCCCACACATCAAAAACCTCTACTTCTAAGATGAAGTTATGAGGCATCTCATTGCGTTTTGAGATGTTTCCCTGTCTTTGGCATGAACCAAAACAAGATATAAAAGTATGAGCATCCTTGAACATTATAGGCCACCAGAAACCTGATTGAAGCACCTTAGAAACAGTTTTGAATATCGCGAAGTGACCAACATAGTCAGAACCATGACAATGGTATAAGACATTCTGAATTTCCTTATCAGGCAGACATCTCTTGAACATTCCATCTGAAGAAAGCTTGTAAAGATATGGCTCATCCCAGTAATAATGTCTGACATCCCTTAAGAACTTCTTCTTTCGGTAACCTGTAAAGTCTTGTGGTTCAACATCAACAACAAGATCATTAGCAAATTCACGAAATCAAGGAATAATTACTGCAGATTTAGAGAGTTTAGGGGTAGAAGGGTTCTCATCAACTCTAGTGCTAATAGCATAAATATGCTCCTCAGGTAGGCTATCATCAATTGGAACCTCATCTTCCACTCTCAATCTGGATAAGGGGTATGCAACTCCGTTCTCTATTCCTCTTTTGTCTTTGATCTCCAAATCGAATTCATGTAAAAGTAAAATCCAACGCAATACTCTAGGTTTAGTATCCTTTTTGTTAAGGAGATACCTCAAAGCCGCATGATCGGTGTGGACTACTACTTTGGATCCTACTAGATAGGACATGAACTTCTCAAATGCAAATACTATGGCTATTAATTCCTTTTCAGTTGTGACATAATTGCATTGAGCTCCATCTAGCGTTCTTGAGGCATAATAGATGACATGACGTTTCTTATATATGCACTGTCCAACTGTACCTACTGCATAATCACTGGCATCACACATTACCTCGAAAGGAAAATCCAAGTCTGGTGGTTGAACTATTGGATCACTCACAAGATCTCCCTTAATCGTGAGGAAAGATCTTTGGCATTCATCATCCCTTTTAAAATTGACTTCCTTGCACAACAACTTTGTAAGAGGTCTAGTGATTTTTGAGAAGTCCTGAATAAATCTTCTGTAGAAACCTGCATGACCTAAGAAACTGCGAACGTCTTTTAACGACTTGGGTGCCTGCAAGTTAGTCATAACCTCAATCTTAGCTCTATCTACCTCAATAACTTTCTCGGAAATCTTGTGTCCTAACATAATCCCATTGGTCACCATGAAATAACACTTCTCCCAATTGAGTACCAAGTGTTTCTCCTCACATCTCTGAAGGACCCTGCACAAATTAGCAAGACATACATCAAAGGAAGATCCATAGACGAAGAAATTGTCCATGAATACTTCCATGATGTCTTCAATTAGATCAATGAAAATAGACATCATGTATCTCTGAAAAGTCGCTGGGGCATTGCACAATCCAAAAGGCATTCTGCGATATGCATAGATACCAAAATGACATGTGAATGTCGTCATCTTCTGGTCATTTGGGTGAATAGGAATTTGAAAGAAACCTGAATAACCATCTAAGAAACAGTAGTAAGGGTGAGTAGCCAATCTCTCAAGAATTTGGTCAATAAAAGCTAAAGGAAAATGATATGTGCGAGTATCAGCATTCAATTTCCTATAGTCAATGCACATTATATGACCAGTAACAGTTCTAGTGGGAATCAATTCATCCTTATCATTTTTAACAACTGTTATACCCCCCTTCTTAGGAACAACATGCACAAGACTACCCCCAAGTACTATCTGAAATATGGTAAATTATTCATGCATCTAGAAGTTTCATTATCTCTTTTTTAACAACATCTTTCATATTAGGATTTAAACGTCTATGATGTTCTATAGAAGTCTTAGATTCATCTTCTAAATGTATTTTATGCATGCATAAATCTGATGAAATCCCTGTGATATCATCTAAATTATAACCTAGAGCTCTATGATACTTTATCAATTGACACAAAAGCAAGGCAATCTCTACATTGTTCAAATCAACATTCATAGTCACAAGGTATGTAGAATTAGGACCTAGAAACTCGTACTTGAGCCCTGCTGGGAGGGTTTTAAGTTCCAATTTTAGAGCTTTCAGCTCGCTTCATGGATCATCAAGAGGTGTGGGGTACAGTTTAGGTGAAGGCTTGGCAGCTGCCTCCACTAATGCCACATAATCAGTCATTTCCTCAAATCGCCTACTAGCATCAAACATCTTGGTAAAACCTCAAACATCATCGCTAAAGGACAAATGTGCATCAGTAGCGTTAGTCAAAGCAATCTCTAAGGGATCATCACATAAGAAACCATCAAATAAGAAATCATCAGAAACTCCCTCTATAGCTTCAGCAACGATATCGACCCAAAAGGACTTAGCGTCTAGAGACAGTTTCTTCAAAAACTCTTGTAAGTTGAACTTCATCACCATGTCTCCAAAGTGAAGATCGATCTTTCCTTTCTTCACATCTATGATGACTCCAGCTGTAGCCAAAAAAGGTCTTCTTAGAATTAGAGGATCCTTAGGTTCTTCTCCAAGCTCCAGAATCACGCAATCGGTTGGTACAAAAGTTGTTCCAATCTTGACTGGTAGGTTCTCTAGAACTCCAGCAAGGTATTTCACATAACGATCAACAAGAACCAATGAAATCTTTGTACCCTTCATATCAGTCAAAAACTTTTGGTTCTTTGTAATCTTTTCAGGAACGCGACGAAGCAATCAGTGATTGGGAAAAAAAAACATTGGGAGAGACAAGAGAAAGCTTCATCTGAGGCGATTCCATATGCGATTTTTGCGAAATCGAAGTTGGGATTCCGGCGATTCTGTTGATTAAATCCAGTCCCAGTGTGCCAAAATCATCAAGATATGTCATCTCTTAGCTCCCTATTTGCGTTTTATTGTGGTAAATTTAGTTCTTGGGTGAAAATTTTAATTTCGATTTTGGGTGTTTTGTTTGCTTTGACCTTCTGAATTTATGAATCAATTTAGATGTCTTTTCATTTGATTGTGTTGTTTGCTTTGACCTTTTGAATTTATGAATCTTTTCATTTTCTGTTTCTCTATTTCAGATAAAGAAGAAGAAGAAACGCAGACGATGGAGTTCAAGTTTATATAAACAAACCATGTAAATTTAGGTTGTGATTAATTTTGAATAAGGAGCAGGTATTTGGAAGCGTCTTAAATATGTTGCTTGTGAATTCTCTGTGAATTTTTTTTTTGGAATTTGTGGATTCTCTGTCAATTCTTTGAGTGTTTTGTGAAAGAAACCAGAATTTGTTGTTTGTTTTGGTGAATTCTTTGTGATACTTTAGAATTAGTATTAGCTATGTTAAAGAATTCATAAGTGTTAATTCTTTTTGATAGTTTAGAGTTAGGCCATGTTCGGTGGGAAGACGCTGCTATAGTGACGACGACCAAAAAATACACACAGACGAAGGCACATAACATGAGTGAAGAGAGAGAACTTGATGTTAAAAGCAGAAATTGTGATCGTTGCGATTGAAGAATATAGACGATGTTTTTTACGGAAATTGAAGAATTTATGTAGGGATGAATAAAAAGTGATCGCTGCGATTGAATTTTTTTTCAAAACAATTTATTTATCTTTTGTTCAATTGATCGCTATTGCTTAACGCGGCGATTGATCGCTGAATATGGCCTTAGTATTAGCTTATTTAGTGTGAAATATTTGTTGATTCTTTGATTTATCTTGTGAAAGAATTCATAAAATATGTTGATTGTTTGTGTTTGCATTAACATTAGTTATGGTATGTGAGATAAGTCATTAGTTTGTTCTCACAAACAATTGGTTGTTCTCACAACAATTGGTTGTTGTGGTGTTAATGTTTGATTTAACTAACATTGAATGCTAGCTAAAAACTAAACTTGTAAACCATCAACTCTATTACACTCAATAAACGTAAACTCATAAGAAAACTTAAACTTGAGATAGTCACTTATTAGTTTGCCTACTTCATCTCATGGAATTCCTCTTAAATTTTTACAATATTATAAAATTTACTTAGAATATTATCTTTTATACTTTTGAGATAATTAGCTAAATGGGCACATTTTTCTTTTACAATTAGCAAAATATGTATTTTAAAATGTTATTGGTATGAGGTACTTTGTTGTATAAATGTTCACTTTGTCCATTCTTTATTCATTTATTTTAAAATGAAGAATGTTAAGGCTTGAATCTTCTAGGTTAGTTTCATTTTTATTTTATTTTTTTGGTCTTTATCTCAGCATTATACAGTGTTTAGGAAATCTGACGGTGAGTTCTTCTCCGTTGGAGCTGAAATTTTGCACATGTTCCTGACTTGTTTATCTAGGATTTGACCGGTGGAGATTCGTCTTGGTGGTCGGAATCTTAGTGAAATTATGGTCGTTTGGGATAGCTTATTTCTAGGCTCTTGTATTATTCTCTTGTTGGTGTTATCTTGTGTTGAAGATTTCTCTCTTGAGCCTTAGTCTTTGTATATGTTTTGTTGTGGACATGGAGGACG
>OVBE01003847.1:379-25659 GCA_900406425.1 Iberis pinnata | reverse complement strand
ATGGAAAATCTCCAAATTTCTCGCAGGGGGACTGGATTGATCGGTCTGGAAAGAGATAGATCGGTCCGGGTGAGGGATTGATCGGTCCNTTGAAATAGTCAGACCTTTCTGCCGGATTCTGCACCTGAATATGCCAATTTGCATCCAAAACGTCCCGAACACCTAGAAACTTGTAAAAACACCAATTTTGCCAAGAAAAGCTCGGATAAAGTTGAATAGAAAGCATAAATGCTTACTATAAAGCGTTAAAACCGAGTAATATCACCACTGCAAACAGAGGTGGCAAAAAATTAATGAGGGTGTGCAGAAGTTTGTAGGTTGCTATGCTGTTGCATCTAGGCAACAGAGTAGTGGACAGAATGACTCTGATGTGTTGAGGGTGGCTTACGACTTGTACTTCCAAGACAACAAGGTTAAGTTCAATTTGGAGCATTGTTGGATAGAGTTGAAGAATGATCAGAGGTGGTGTTGTTTATCAACTGCCAAAGTTGGTGAAGGTTCAAAGAAGAGAAAAATGGATGACTCAGGTTCATCTTACACTGTGGGAGATTCAGAGGAGGTGGAGACAAGACCTCCTGGAGTTAAGGCCGCCAAAGCTAAAGCAAGAAAGACTGCAGCTAAGGATGACAGCATGGGAAGTGATTCAAGCTCTCTCTTGGCATTTCAGGGCCTGTGGTCAATAAAGAAGGAAGACACAGGAGCCAAGGAAAGGATGTGTAAAGGAAAAATCTTTGACAGTCTTTTAACAAAAACTGAACCACTAACTGATTTAGAAATCACTCTCAAGGATAAGCCCATCAATGAGATGCTATCTACTTAGTTTAAGTGTTTGTTTAAGTGTAGAAGTTATAAGTTTTAAGTGTTAGTTTAAGTGTCTGTTTATGTGTTTATGTTTAAGTGTAATATAATAAACTTCTTTTTAAGTTTAAGCGTAATGAAATGAAACTTATGTTTCAGTTTAAGTGTAATGAAATGAAACTTATGTTTCAGTTTAAGTTTAATTGTAATGGAACTTATGTTTTTTCTCTGTTGAAACTTATGTTCTGTCTCATGACATATTCATTTACCTTGTGTAGGTATCAATAAAAAGCTTCAATGGGGATGCAAAGGGCAAGCTTCAGATGAAGGACTTCTGATTTTAGTAGTAAATTTGTCTGTCAATTTGCGTAGTGGATATAACATAGTGGTTGTTGTTTTGAGTGTTTGATGTAGTGGATGTAAACAGAGAGTTTGTTGTTTTTTGTGTTTGATGTAGTGGATGTAAACATAGAGTTTGTTGTTCTTTGTGTATGATGTATATGATGTAAAGAGACAATATAATGTGATTTATGAAACTTGTCATTGTATATGTTGTGTCCGTGACATTAGAAGACAACTCTTCTTCTTTAACATGTATTCTAAAACATTTCTTCAATCTTCTACTTCTTATAAAACGTATCTTCTTCTATCACATATCTTCTCTATGTCTTCTTCTTTGACAACATTTCTTCAATAAAACGTATCTTCTTCTTTGACAACATTTCTTTAATAAAAACTTATCACCCTATGTCTTCTTCTTCTTACAATCCTTTTGAATTCAATGATGAATTCGGTGAAGCTCTCAGTCAAACTTTCGATGAATCTTTCGACCAATGTCTCGAGGAGCAAGCACAACGACAATTTCAACCGCATCCAAGACAAAAGAAAAAACAAAGATATATAGAAAGAGATCGTGAACAAGGCCATCTACGATTATGGAATGATTATTTTGGCGATGATGCAACATATCCACCTCATCTTTTTCGACGCCGGTTTCGAATGAACAAACATTTGTTCATTCGTATAGTTGACCGTTTATTGCCAGAGGTTCCATACTTCACACAAAAGAGAGATGCTACCGGATGATTAGGTCTCTCCGGGCTACAAAAATGTACTGCGGCAATTCGTATTATGGCATATGGTTGTGCGGGGGGACGTGGTTGACGAATATCTCTGACTCAGTGAAAGTACGACCCTTTTGTGTTTGGAAAATTTTGTCGAAGGAATCATTTCTTTGTATGGGGATGAGTATTTGAGAATACCAACACCAAATGATCTACAACGTTTACTACATGTCGGAGAGGCTCGTGGATTTACCGGAATGATAGGGAGCATCGACTGTATGCATTGAGAATGGAAGAACTGTCCCACCGCTTGGAAGGGACAATATACTCGTGGTTCCGGAAAACCAACAATTTTTCGAGAGGCGGTTGCTTCACACGATCTATGGATTTGGCACGCCTTTTTTGGGGCCCCAGGTACCTTTAACGATCTTAATGTTCTTGATCGATCACCAGTGTTTGATGATGTTTTATATGGTCGAACTCCGAAAGTTAAATATTTTGTCAATGGCCTCGAGTATCGTTTAACCTACTATCTAACCGATGGTATTTATCCAAAATGGGCTTCATTTATCCAATCCATTACACTTCCTCAAGATCCTAAAGCATCATTGTTTGCAACATATCAAGAAGCAGTTCGAAAAGATGTGGAACGGGCTTTCGGATTCTTGCAAGCTCGATTTGCCATCGTCAAAAACCCGGCACTTTTTGGGATAAGGTAAAAATTGGGAAAATAATGAGAGCATGTATCATACTTCACAATATGATCGTAGAAGACGAACGAGATACATACACTCATTCAGATTACTCAGAATTCAGTGAAGGAGACGAGATGAATGCTTCCGTCGATTATACGTTCTCGACGAATATGCCTACGAATGTCGCCAATGTGATGCCACCCGATATCTACTTTGTGATAGACAGAAACATGAGCAATTGAAAGCAGATTTGGTGGAGCATCTATGGCAAAAATTCGGAACTGATTAATATTATAAGCTTTGTATGATTCCACTAATAATTTATATTTCACTTTTGTAATATGCTTTTATGAGTCTATTTATCAATTTTAAAAAATTTTCAATAAAATATATGTTTTGAAAATTTTAATTTTTTTAAGAACCCCTCAGGTTCTACCAATGGACGACAAAAACAATAAATACCCCAAAAGTTTCTTAAGTGTATAAACTTATGATTAAAAATAATTAAAAAATTAGTTAAGAAATTTTTAACAGTTTCTCAGATGGAGATGGTCTTACAATGTTCACGGTCTTATTGGAATACTTATCATCTCCAACTATGGTGTTTAAGGGGTGTTTAACAACAACCAAACAAATATTAAATACGCTAAAGTTAAGCATTGATGCTTAGTGAAGAAATTTAAGCATCGAGTGCTTTATGCCACGTGTTGGCATGAGGTAGGTTGACTTTTTTTTTTTTGCAACTATTAAATGTTTTTTTAACAAAATAAATCCATGATTTTTTTTATAGGGTTTTACAAAAAAAACTATGAATTTTTTTAAACCAATTGGTTTATTTTTAAGAAAAAAATCCAAAAAACCGATAATAACAAAAGAACCGAAAACCCCGAAAAAGTAACTAAAAATTAACCGAATAAACCGAATTTCAAAAACAAAAATCGAACATAAAAAATCAAAAATCGATCTTTTAGGTATTCGGTTCAGTTCTGATTTCGGTTGTATGAAATGTATTTCATGTGTTTCATCTTTAATTATCATTTGTGATATGTAACATATAATGATAAGAAAAATTAAAAAAATTAATAATCTAAAATTTTTTAATCTAAATGTAAATGTAATTTATGAATAGAAATATGATTGTGAAATGAAATGTAAAAAAAGACAAAAAAATTTTAAGCATCGAGAGTATCTTTAACCATTGAAGCCAAAATTTTGTAATTCTAACCCAAAATTTCTTAAGCATTTAATTAAAAAATGGTTAAGCACCCTCCAATGGTGCTTAACCATTGGAGATGCTCTTAGAACTATCTTAGAATATAATTTCTTTTTTATTTATTTTTCAACATTTTTTTGTTAAGAACCCTCATTAAAATACATTAATGAAAGTGGTCTAACCACTTCCACTGGTTAGATTTCTAATAAGAGTTTCTACACATTAAAAATAATATTATTTATATTTTAATTTTACTTTTTTATTATTTTTTTAATGAAAAGTATATTTGAACCAATCAAAATGATACACATGTTAAAAACCTCTTAAGAACCATTTCTTAAACTTCTTGATTAAAAACCATTTCTTAAACCTCTCTCCAATTTTTATAATATTTTATTATTAAAAACCCCTAAGATTCATGGATGAACATGCTCTCCTATTTAAAATTTTAGATCCAGTCTCTTAAAAAAAAAAATCAAAAACTAAGTTTATCTGAGATTTAATTATGGGAAATACCAGAATAAATTTCTACCGCATTTTCCAATGATGTGATAAGTCACTAATAATTCGATAAAATTACTTAAGAAACGAAAGTCGGCATTATCGAAGATTTCATTAGAATTTGGAATTTGAATTTTTTGTTCAGTGTTTTTAGTCACCGATTCGGACTCTTAAGAAATATTATTTTTGATGTGTAAGAATATCTACAATTCGTTATTTTATTTTCCGATGTATTATACACTAACTACAAAATAGAGTGATAGATATCACTCTGGTTTCTATTCTATAAAAAATATTTCAAATATATTATATTTTCATCTTTAAACTAATTATTAATTGTATTTTATATTTGTAAAATTTGTATAACAATTCAAATTCTTTTATATTCTTGAAAATAATAAATTTCTTAATATTATTTAAATAAAACATTTATTGTAAAACTAAACTAACATTACATAAAATATTAAAATAGCACATAACTTTTGTTCAATTATTATTATTAGTGTTTTTTTCAAAAATGATCAATCAAAGTGTTTTGAAGTGATATATGAGCTTCTTTTAAAAAATATTTTAGCGATCTAAGAAGATTCAAAAATGAGTTATCGGATTATTAAGTGATTAGTTTTCATGTGGTTAACTTTAGGGGGAATTATAGTTAATGCCATAATTTTCATCATTCCTAGCAAATGTACCATGAAGTACCCGTTTTATAAATAATGCCATAAATCACATCAATGCACGTTACTGTCTTGCCCTTGTGCAAGTTACTCGATGAAATAAAAAATTTAAAATATTAACTGTAAAAAAAGGCTATTATTAAAAGATGGTTATCTCTTTTACGCATTGATGTTACTCTCTCTCTCTCTCTATCTCTCTCTCTCTCTCTCTCTCTCTCTCTCTCTCTCTCTCTCTCTCTCTCTCTCTCTTTGTAAAAATTTTTGAAGCATTTGCGGAGGAATTAATTCCGGCGAGATTTTAGAGAATTTCATAGAGAAAATCATCGAGCATCTAAGCCATGTCTTCTGAATCTACTAAGAGAACTTCACCGAGATTTAAAGACAAATGACCAATGATTTTGCCTTTGAAATTGCTGGTGAAAACAATTGAGAATCCAAATCAAAAGCCCTCAGAAACCAGCGAGTGGTTCTGGGCATAAGCAAAAATTAGGGACTAAGAAAAAACTGGCTATTAAGACTGCGGATCCCCCCGGGAAGACGAGCAGCAGTGGTAACTACTAAACCCTGCGGCTGCAGATTCTGGAGAGCCCCAAACCAGGGTAAAATTATCGGATGCAGGAATCGAAGATGTGTACCCGACGTCGGTAGACCTAATCGATGACCACACCAAGAAGTCTGTCCACCAGTCTCTTAGGGAGAAGTCCACAATGACACCGGCTCCAAATCAGGTCCACCAGAACCCAACTCACAAAGACTCGTCAACTGGAGAGACGAAAAGGGGTACAAATATCGTCCACCCGAGATCTTCATTCACGTCCATATTAAGTGTTCCAAGCATATCCAAAGACTGACCATAAAGGGAGGAGTAAATCGAGTAGACTAAAAACTCGAGCTTTCGATATTATCCACGATAGGGGTGGGCATTCGGTTTTTGGTTCGGGTTCGGTTCGGATAATTTGAATTTCGGATAATTCAGTTAGGGGCATATAAGAACCATTCGGGTTATTTAAAATTTTGGTTTGGATTCGGTTCGGATCCATTCGGGTTTGGATCGGTTTTTTCATTTTTATTAGGATCCGAAATGGAACCGAAACTCCAAAATATCCATAAAAATCCAAATTATCGGAACAACTTAACTAAAATCCTAGTTAATCGAATCAAAAATCCAAAATATTAGACAAAAATCCATAAATATCCTAGTTACCTTACTAAAAACTATTTTTTCTACCTAAAATCCTAACTATCCGATCACAATTACATATATAGTCATACATATACGAATGTTTCGGTTATACTTTCGGGTTTCGGTTCGGATTCAGTTTTTTGGATTGAGATATATAGGAACCGTTCGGATTATGTGGAAGAACTTTTCGGTTTCGGTTTTTCGGTTTGGTTTCAGTTCGGATTTCGGGTTTCGGTTTCTATGCTCAGCCCTAGTCCACGAGGATCTAAGTAAACAGAGTGGACCAATAAAGGAGCTTCTGATATAGTCCATGAGGAAAGAAGTAAACCATGTGGAAAAAAACTAGAGCTCCCGCTATTGTCTCTGATATTTGCAACATGTCTACTACAAGCATGCAAAAAAAGATCTTCACTGCAAAGAAATTAAAGAAATATATACCTATTAACTATCGTCCCTATTGTTACATGTGCACACGAGATGACATATGCCTCAAATGCTTTGTACATTGGTGTTCTTTCGATTTTTGAAAAATGTATTATTGGTGATGGAAAAAAAATTCAAGAACTTGTACACTGTATTTTTCCAGGCTAAAAAATGTAAAGCACTTATCCATATGGTTTGGTACATGTAATTGTCCATAAACTGAATTTGTCCATCTGTTTCGGTTCATGTCCATTGACAGAATTCTTCCATCAGAAATACTTGTCCATCGTGCACTTACTATTTCTAAATACATGTCCATTGTTAACATCTGGTGGACAAAAGATGACAAGTTCTTTCCCAGTCTGATCCACATCATTTGATTCTTTCATGGACATGTACAGATTTAGTCCATCACTAACGTTGAGCGTGGTCTTGAATATGGATAAATTACCATTGCCATCAACTGAAACAGGAGGCATCCTCTCCTGTGTAAAAATAACGTCCGAACGTTTTTGTCAGTAGCTCAAACATTTTTTTTCCCCACGTATCTTCCCACCATAGGCTTCAACTATCTTTGAAATAAAACTTGAGTATCCTTCATTTTTGCTTAGTGCAACACATTTTGCGTACATATCTTTAGCAACTCGAAAATACCAACTCTCATTTTCAAGGCGCTCCCACACCCCAGCGATTATCAACACATTATAGTCCATCTATGATTTCCTACATAAACACAAACAAGTCCATCAGTCGTGGGTCGTCCATCAAATGGACCAGAAATTTTCTACCAGGATTTATGAAAAACAAGTCCACCAATCTCAGTCCGTCCATCTAACAATGTTAGATTGTCTACCATAACTAGTCAATCACAATAATAGGAAATTCATGTAGATGTCCATTTACGAAAATGTTTATCACTCGCATATCACTTCGACACCAACAACATAACTTGTCCATTTGCTGCCCAGTTTTCCAGTGGTCCATCAAGTAAACAAGAAGAACAAAATGATGATATATTAGTATCTAAAAATTGTTGTTTCCATCTACCACACCCATACCACACACAAATACATATAAAAACTAGCCAAGATTTTTTTTTGGTCCATATAATGTTAACTAACTAGTCCACTACTTAATAACAATACTACAAAACTTAAGAACACACAACAACAATTAAAAATCAAAATAAATTTTAGTTCATTTATTACCTCTGCCTTCGTCGATTTCAGCAGAGGAATATTCACCAAAATTAATGGCATCCATTAATCTCCTTCAACTCAATTAACACCAAAATTAAAAAAATATATGTCCTTTAATTATACATCAAATCACAATTAAAAGAGCAATTAATGCACCAGTACGAAAGCTCCATCCCGCCAAAAAACTTCTTCTTTCTTGCGCAGATTTGCAGGGGCAGAAGCGTCATTTCCTCAATGCCACTCAATTACATTTATGGTAGAAACCATAAAAGATAGGGTTCATGGTATTTACTAGGGAATCTTCTTAATTATGGTAGGTTTTGTAAAATTCGTTAACTTTATGTGTTTTTTAATTTATTTTTTATTGTGTACTTTTAAACTAAGTGGCTATTTGTTTAGTTACATTGTGCTTTATGTTGTTTATTGTGTATTTTTAAATTTAAATTAGTGTATTTATTATATCTATTAATTTATTGATTTTTATTTTATTTTAATAAATTAAAAATGAAATTATTAATTTAGTTAGTAAAACCTGAAAATAATAATTGAAGGACTATCTTGCAAATAAAATATTTTCACTTTAAAATAGAGTGTAAATTAGGGTTACTCCATTTATAGAGTGGAAAAACGAAAACTCTATTAAAGAGTGAAAAATAGAATTAGGTTAGAGAAGACTCTTCTCTAAAATAGAGTTTTACTCTATAATGGAGTTGGGTTAAAGATGTCCTAAGCAGAATTGTTCTATTCAAATATTATGTTGTTAGACCTTGTCCAATGCAAAGTTTTTAAAGGATTCTTTACCCAAAATATTAATAAAAAATCCCAATGCAATTGGAAAGAGAAAGAGCTGGTCCTTTGTTTGGGTCGTTTGAAACCGGATCAGAAACGCCACGTGTCAGTCCGTGATTGGCGGTTCTAATTTTGAGAGTAGTTTTTTTTTCAACTGTCGATTTGGTTTTTTTTATTCATGATTTTTTGTAGGGTTTGGTTTTCGGGTATTCGATTCGGTTCTCGTTCTTTGAATCTTAAATTCTTATACCCAATTGATAATTTTCTAATATTCGGTTCGGTTCCGATTTGATTCTTGTCAGGTTCCGGATCGGTACGGTTCCATGTTAAAGAAACCGGAAAGTACCTGAAATTTTTGGTTCCAAGTCGGTTATGGGTATTTCAGACCAGAAATACCAAAAAAATACCCAAAAAAATATAATACCGAAAATATATAATATGTATATATATATGTCCAAATATTTTAATAATTTTATGTTCAAATATTAATGCAATAATTTGTTAGATTCATAAAATTTATGTCAAATATTTCTGTTAAAAAAATTTATATTCAAATATCTCAAATAAAAAAAAATTATTTTTTATCTTAAGAATACATTAGTGGTCCTGGATGGCACAAAAATTAAGAAAAAAAAACTCCTTTCTTTTTTGGGGACAAAATTTATAAAAAAATGATTTACGAATTAATCGGGTAGTTTTTCTTTGGAATATCTGCCAACTTTTTTAATGATTCAATTGTTTTAGCAGCATAAGGTTTGTTAAAACTATTAGTTTTCTTTTTCTTTTAAAATATGTTCTGTTTGATTTCTGATTGTCTTTATTCTAACAATCAAATTTATGTTTTTGTTTTCGTTGAGTGAAGAACCGGTACACTCAATCGATTTTTGTTGAACAGATAGTCCATGAATCGTCTGATTTCTCATTATTAAATCTTTTTTAATTCATATATTTCTCTAATTTAAAGATCTTTTAATCCTCGAATATTCAACTGATTAATTAATTTTCTATAACGTACTCTAATTTTTTTTAAAAAAATAAGCTAGCAGTCGTTGACAGTTTTCCAAAATTTTTCATAGACCCCTCTGAGATAAATAATCTTTTCTGTGCAATTCAAAATGTGAAGTAAGTTTTCGTATCTTATTAGTGAAACTGAAAACTTGAAATTCAACAATCCCTTGCTTTCTTCTTTTTTTCTTGAAATGAAATGAATGTATTTTTTTATCATAAAAAGAAATCCTTCCTTTTTAATATGAATTGAAAGATATGAAGAACAACTAATGAGGTCCTAGCATTGGACATGGTTTTAGAGTTTTTAATTGGGTATCTTTTGCAACAGTTTCATCCAATTTTTTAATTGTAACGTGTATAGGAAGCTTGAATTTTCGGAATAGTTTTATTTTGGTCAACTATTTTTGGCTTTAAGTCAAATTTTCTCTTATATATAACAATGCATATTTCAAATTTTGTTTTTTATTTTATTTTTATTACTGGTCTTCATTTAAAAATATAAAACAATAGTTTAAATTTAGGCATATTCATCCATTTTGGGTCTAAACCAATACAACAATATCCAATCTATCCAAATATAAACCAAAACCAGCCCGATACAAAAAAAAGTTACAATTTTTGATTGAACTGGTTAACCAGTAAACCAAAAATCCATCTAATCTAAAATGGAAATCATAATTTTCCTAACCCTAAACACAAAGATAAAGAATCTTCCGTCGTGGAATCTCCCCTTTACTGCAGACCGCTGAAAACTAAACGGTGCCGGAGAGATCCAGGTTGAGTCCATGGTGGCTGGAACCACCAACCAACAGCCGAAAAAGGGGAAGGAGGGATGGAGAAGGAGGCAAATTTAATTCCCCGATTGCGTATGCACGGAAGCGAAGAGGAGGCGGCCAGAGAGGAAAAGCCGACAATTTTTAAGATGGTTTAGCCGTGACCCAGTGACGCGGCTTTTTCTCCTATACAGGCGAAGCTAACCGCAGCCTCCAACACATATGGCTATCTAGCCCTGATCGGAGCCTCTGTCTCTGCCTCCGCCCACCGGCAACGCCCTTCTGTGGACACACCATAAGTTAGACGAAGCTTACACCCAGCCGCCGTGACAAAGCTACATCACTTTCCTCCGCCGCATTCTTGAAAAGATCTTATGAGGAGCAATTGAAGACGATTCATGGAGATTCAGCGAGGAGTCTCCGGACCACTGGCGACGAGCTTGTAACCAAACGGCGGAAGGCGGTAAAAGTCTTCCCCTCTTGCGAAGTCTCTTAAAGTGTTCCAAAACTAGAGAGAAAAGAGGACAGAAAAAAATTTTAGTCAGAATTTTTGTCTATGTTATAGAAGTGATGTATATTTCCATTTTTATAAAGTTCTTTAACATAAACTTATAGTTAAATCAACTAGTTTTAACAAATACAAATGTTACTACAAAGCTATTATATTATATTAAACTTTAATGTTGATTGACATAATGCTTTCTTTTTGCTGTTTTATCTCGCTAAATGGTAATTTATTTTTGTTATTTGTGACCATAAAAAGGCATACCTTTGTAATAGCATTGATCTCCAGCCCTGATCGGATTTTCTGTTCTCTGCCTCCGTCCATCGGTAGCGCCTATCTGTGGACACGCCATAAGTTAGACGAAACTTACATCCAGCCGCCATGATAAAGCTACAGATCACTTTCCTCCGCCGCATTCTTGAGAAAATCTTATGAGGACAAATTAAAGACGATTCATGGAGATTCAATGCGGAGTCTTCGGACCACTGGCGTACGAGCTTGTGACCAGACGGTGGAAAGCGGTAAAATATTTCCCCTCTTGCGAAGTTTCCCGAAGTGTCCCAAAACTAGAGAGAAATGAGGATAGAAAAAAATTTTAGTCGGAGTTTTTGTCTATGTTATAGAAGTGATGCATATTTCAATTGGTATAAAGTTCTTTAACATAAACTTATAGTTAAATCAACTAGTTTTAACAAATACAAATGTTACTACAAAGCTATTATATTATATTAAACTTTAATGTTGATTGACATAATGCTTTTCTTTTGCTGCTGCTTTATCTCGCGAGATGGTCATTCATTTTTGTTATTTGTAACCACAAAAAGGCATACCTTTGTAATAGCATTGATCTTGTGCTTAGTAACAACGAACAAGCTCCAGGTAGAGGAGATTGGCGTTCGCAACAATGGCAAGCCGGACAAGCCACTTTCCTTTCACTTCCAGAAATATGAGAGTTTACAATTTTGGGAATGTCCTCAAATATTTTGTATTTACTCTAGATAAAGTTGTAGTGTCATGGTTTGACAATTATATAATATTAAGTGGTTATAATATTTTGCTAGAGACCGCTTATAAATATATGATATATAAGGACATTGCTAATATTATATGATCCTACAGAGTCACACCACTGAGTTAACTAGATTAGTATTACATTGAATTTAAACAATATATATATATATATATATATATATATATCATAATCACATTTAGTGTTGGGCTTGGTCCATTATACACATGTAATGTGTTAAGCGTATTAATTAACATATGTACTTCATTAATCCTTATTGGAGGTGAGAATGAAAAGAAAAAAAAAGATTAACCAAAACCCTAGAAAATAAAAAGAGCCAGAGACGAATTGTTCGTCTTAACGGTTTCCGAGATTTGATCTTATCGGTATTAGCATACCAATTTAATCCAGCTTGTGTACGTGTGGATACAGTAGATATATGACAATTGGAGTGTTCGAAACCTCGACTAATTCCAGTTTATTTTTCCGCTGCAGAATATTCAAGTATATTCAAACTCTATATGTTAGATTTATTTTAGTATTTGCACGAAACCTGAAAAATATACTTTGTTAGATGAATTTATAAGGCGTTATAAATCTGTACGAATTCCATAAATGGTATCAGATTCAACGTGTATAATTTGACTGTAAATCTAGTATATGTATTTATTTGATAAATAAATCATTGGCTAACTGTGCATCGATTGAATGATATCCAACATGTGTCGTTGAAGAATTAGGCATTGCTGGATAATTATGCTTTATACATATGATTCAGTTGATATCAAATCGTTGCATGTATTGTAGTTATGCTTGTTATAATCATGCATATGTCGTTGGTTATTATTGTGAATATCCAATATCATTGATTCTCTTTAAACTGGTTCAAAGAAATCATTGTATTATGTTGATAAGAAATCGTTTTTGGGCTTGATATTTATGTTGTAATTATGCATGTGTTTTTGATTTTGTTGATAAAAGAAAGTGTGCATGTTTGTTATTCATGATTATGTTAATTTGTCTATAAGATAAATAGAATTGGCATCTATCTCGTTCCAGTAAAATCTACGATTTTAGAGAAGTTAATCATGGACTTTTTTTTCGTTATCTCTTGCGATGAGATTATCCTATTTAATTTTTTTTTAAAATCGTATTGAAAGATACGATTGCGAGATTATAGTTATCCAACAAATCTTTCTTAATTATAATTTGATTAAAGTTAAAAAATTTAAGTTATGTTACCTAATTGAATAATTTTAATTATTTATGTTATATTTTATATAATTTATATTTGATATAAATTTAAAAATAATTTTTAATATATTTAGTTAATTTCTCATTTAATATCAAGTATTTAAATATTTCCCCAATTTTGTTTATTGTCAAAATGCAACAGCAGTCTACAATTCTTTAAAAATGAGACAAATAGTAACAATCAAAACTTTAATCATTATGTGGCGAGTCTGCGAAAGCAGCGGTCCATGATGGTTTGAAAATTTTGAGAAGTGATTGTTACTATGTGAAATAAAAATTGTTTACTTAACTAGACTATCAAAACGGTTTTGGATTTAGAGACATAGGGTTGGATAAGACATAAGGTTGGATAAGACATAAGATGTCATCCACAACCAAGAATTATACTGGATATAATTAGCAATGGTGTTGTTTACCTAAATAGCTAGACATTCAAGGGTGGAGCAAAAGCTAACTTGGATTCTAGTGAAATGTGGATCTTGGATCACTAAACTCTTTTTGAGGAATTTTTGAGTTTAGTGGGAGTTTTATTAAACGTTAAGAATGCTCATAATTCATGAACATGATATTAACTTTTACTTTGCTTTTTTTACCAGTTATGTCAAACCTTCACAATTCTTATTCATTGCAATATGTCCTTGAGAAGGATAAATTGAATGAATCAAACTTCCTTATTTTTTTGGAGATTTGGAAATGAAGAATAATTTTAATGTTTCTTCTTTGGGTGGGTATCTATGTTATAGAAGTAAATGCTACTACTTCCAACTCTACTCCATGGGTATTAGATATGTGGTGCTCACATTTGCATCAATGTGCAAGGACTAGAAACCAGTAGAGTTTTGGAGGAAGGAAAAGTTGAACTTCGTGTGGCTAATAGAGCAAAAGTTGTTGCATTAACATATAAATTGTTTTTACCTTTATGCATGGGTTTAGAACTTAAGAATTGTTACTATATTCCTGCTATAAACAAGAATATCATTTCAATTCCATGTTTAGACATTGAAGGTTTTGAATTTTCGATCAAGAATAAATGTTGTTCTTTTGATCGTGATGGTTTTTTCGATGGCATCGCTCCATTAGTGAATGGGTTTTACGTTCTAAACCAAACATCGCATGTTTATAACATTCATACCAAGAAGTTTAAGTCTAATGACTTAAATCCAATATTTCTCTGTCATTTTTATTTAGACATATAAATGAGAAACACATTCAAAAACTTTATCATGATGGACTTTTGAGCTCGTTTGATTATGAATATTATGAGGCATGTGAATCTTTTTTGTTGGGAAAAATGATGAAAGCTCCAGTAACTGGAAATAGTGAAAAGAGCTAATGACCTCTTGGGCTTGATACATCTAGATGTATGTGGGCCTATGACTATAAGTGCTAGAGAAAAATTGCAGTACTTTATTACATTTACTGATGAATTCAGTAGATATGGTTATGTTTACCTAACGAAACATAAATCGAGTCATTCGAAAAGTTTAAGGAAGTTTTAGAATGAAGTACAAAATCAATGTGGCAAAAGAATGAGGTGAATATCTAAGCCAAGCTTTTGGTGATCATCTAAGAGAATGTGGAATTGTTTCACAACTCACTCCACCGGGAATGCCACATTGGAATGGTGTGTCAGAGAGGAGAAATCGAACTTTATTGGTTATGGTTCAAATGATGATGAGTCATGCAAATCTTCCATTATCCTTTTGGGATATACATTAAAAAATTGAGTTTACGCTAAACAAAATTCCATCAAGGTCAGTGACAAAACTCCATATGAAATATGGACTAGAAAAGTTCATAATTTCTCTTTTGTTAAGATTTGGGGTTGTGATGCTTATGTTAAACGCATGTTTATAGAGAAACTTGGTCCCAAATGTGATAAATGTTTCTTTGTTGGTTATTCAAAAGAGACCAAAGGTTATTACTGCTAAAATCCCACCGTGAACAAAGTGTTTGTTGCTCGGAATGGTGCCTTTCTTGAAAAAGAATTTCTATTAAAGGAACTAGTGAGCATAAAGTAATACCTGAAGAAGTTAGAGAACAACAAGAGGATGTTCTAATCTTTCAAAAAGAACATCAATTGGATCTACGAAGAGTCGTAGAGACCACACCTGTTGAACCTGAGGTACGTAGGTCTGAAAGGAACCATCACGAGCCTAATAGATTTGGGGATGGGTGACGGATCATCGTGATATATTAATTATAGAAAGTGATGAACTTACATTATACAAAGAAGCATTGATGGACCCCGACTCTGAAAATGGTTAAAGGCCATGAAATCCGAGTCGTTGAGTGAAAATGGATTTTCGAGAAGATAATTGACAGGTATGGTAATATACAGATATACAAAGCTAGATTGGTAACAAAATATTTCACACAAATTCATGGTATTGACAATGATGAAACTTACTTTCTAGTCGTGATGCTTAAATCCATTTGGATTCTCCTAGCAACTACTGCCTATCATAAATCTGAGATATGGTAAATAGATGTGAAAATAGCTTTCCTTAATGGAAATCTTGAAGAGGATGTGTACATGACACAACCTGAAGGTTTCACAGTTCTTGTGAGTGCTAGGAAGGTATGCAAGCTTCATGGTTCCATTTACGGTTTGAAGCAAGCATATCAGAGTCGGAATCTTTGTTTTAATGAAGCAATCAAAGAGTTTGAATTCATTAGAAATGAAGAAGAACCATGTGTTTACAAGAATTTTAGTGGAAGCGCAGTTGTTTTTATGGTATTGTATGTGGATGACATATTGCTCATTGGAAACAAAATTCCTTTGTTTCAGTCTGTTAAGACTTGGTTAGGAAGTTATTAATCAATGAAAGAAATGAGAGAAGCCGCATATATTTTAGGAATAAGAATCTATAGAGATAGATTAAACAAGCTTATTGGACTATGTCAGGATATTTATATTGATAAGATCTTACATAGGTTCAAAATGTATGATTCTAAGAAAGATTTTCAGCCAATATCTCATGGCATAGTTCGTACCAAGACTTAGTGTCCTTCAACACATGATGAACTGGAACGTATGAGAAAGATTCCTTATGCATCTGCTATAGGATCTATCATGTATGTCATGTTATGCACTCGCCCAGATGTTGCATATGCTTTGAACATGAAGAGCATATACTAGTCTGATCCAAGTGAAATTCACTGGATAGCAGTCAAGAACATCCTTAAGTACTTGAGAAGAACTAAGGATAAGTTCTTGGTCTATGGAGGAAGGGAGGAAGTTGTTGTGAGTGGTTTCACAGATGCCAACTTTCAGGCAAACAAAGATGATTTTCGATCATAGTCTGGGTTTGTCTTCTGCCTCAATGGAGGAGCGGTGATCTGGAAAATTTCCAAGCAAAGCACCGTAATAGACTCTACAAGAGAAGATGAGTATATAGCTGTTTCTGAAGTAGCTAAAGAGATTGCTTGGATTAGAAAGTTCAGTAGGTGTGATTCCTAATATTTCTAGCCTAGTGGATCATTATTGTGATAATAATGAAGCCATTGCTCAAGCGAAAGAACCTAGATCACACTAGATATCCAAACATAATCAAAGACGTTTTCACCTTATTCGTGAAATTATTGATAGAGAAGATGTGAAAATTAGCAAAGTTCCAACGGATGCAAATTTTGTTGATGCAAATGTTGTTGATCCTTTGTCCAAGCCCCTTTCGCAGCCTAAAAATGAGAATCACACTACTGCAATGAGAATTAGATTTATAAAGATGTGATCTTTATTATAATGAGAATTTTATTTATTATGTTCATGTTTACATACATTAGATATGTTTTTCAAATTAATGAACTTTGTTTCAGTATTGTTTTCGTAAAGTGGAAGATAAAATAAATATAGTGAGGTCCCTAGTCAAAAGTTATTATAGTGGGACATTAATAACTCCAAGTGACTAGTATGTGAGGGGAATGATGACTAAGTTTCATGGAATCATTAATATGTAGTATTAAAGTCAATCACATAGATATGTGTTGGAGAACACAGTATCAGACTGACACGCTATGAGAACTCTACAAGATTTTTATATACGTGTAATAATATTTTCATGACAACTATAGAGTATAGTCCTTTGACCTGAGCTCGTCATGATTCTTACACATGGATAAGTGCACTTTGACCTTGTCAAACGTCAACCGTAAGAAGTGATTATAAAGGCATTGATTAGGTGTATTATAAAGTGTGTGAGAAACATGAATAGAACAAGATGGAATTTGTTCCTTCCATATAACGGAAGATAAAAATCTCAAGGCCTATCGAAGATTTCATACTGAAAAAATGAGTGGTCGCGATCAAATGAGGTGAATATCAATCGTTTAGTTGATCGGTATAAATCAGAGTTCGGTAAACGTGATCTAGCTTAAATAAGAATGACATGGTTTCTTGCTTTATGTTGATATCGAGATATAGAGAAAAAAAGATATAGGAATAGATGGTTCTAATACAAGTGGGAGATTGTTGGGAATGTCCTGAAATCATTTGTACTTACTCTAGATAAAGTTGTAGTGTCAAAGTTTGACAATCATATAATATTAGGTGGTTTTAATATTTTTCTAGAGACCGCTTATAATCTATGTTCTATGAGCCAATTGCTAATATTATATGATCCTACATAGTCACACACACACCTAAACGAACTAGATTAGTGTTATATCGAGTTTAAAAGATAATATATATATGTCAACGCGATTATGAATCCCATTTAGTGTTGGGCTTAGTGCAACATCCCAACCCGATTTCCTTAACTGGCCCGACTCACTGCTCGGTTAATCCAAGCAGTGACATGCTTTAGAGGTTTTCTATACTTAGCCGTTTTTCATGCATTTTCTAAGTACTTTCAATTGTCTTAACTTAAAAAATGCATTCATTGATAGATTAACAAGTTTCTAATTACAATTCCAGTTTGCTAATAAGCTATTACATCGAATGGAAACTTTTCTAAGTTAATCTACCCAAACAGTATTTACACCCATCCATCTTTCCCTTCCTTTGCCTTGATTCTGCGAGCTTTCTCACTCCTTAGCATCACCTGCGACCACAAAGGAGGCATTAGCAATGCTATTTCTTAATGAGTATGGTTTAATCTACAACACTTATCCAATAGTACAGATTTGTTCCCTTAGAACTTTTCATCATATTTTAACTCAGTTTTTACTTAACAATTCGGATTAGACTGTCTTGATCATCCGGATTCACCCTGATGCATCACCAGTCTAACCCACAGTTCAACCAGACTGTCCTGACCATCTGGATTCACCCATATGAGTCACCAATCTAGTCCAGTACGCTTAAACAGTTCAGCTCTTAAGCCATTTCAATACATTTTGGCATCACACGGCCATTTCAGTAAGTTTTCCGGCATCATTGCCTTAACAGTTCATCATCCGGTCATTATATACCCGAATCATGCATACTTAGCCACAAAGGCTATAAATCAGTAAACGGATTACATAGCCTTAGACAATCACATAGAAAGTCTAGCAGTTCAGTACACGCACTCACCTTAATGATTTGGACGAGCTGACTGTATGCTTCGGTTTCTGCGGTTTGATCGGCACACGGACTGACTGATCCCCCACCTCTCGGCTAACTCACGAACTGATCTTCACTTTCTCTACTTTCTCTCTCTCTCTCTATGCTGAACTTTCTCTCTCAAAGATAGTTTTCTCGTGAAAAGAGGTAAAATGAGCCGATCAATTCATTTTTATAGGCGAGATGGCAGTTTTCAATCGAGCCAACCGCTCCTTCAACTGTCCAATCAGAACACGCCAACTCATCAATATGCGGTATTCTTTAGAAAACTGCTTAGGCGCATTATTTCGTATAACCGCCCACGATCTTGCGCATCAGTCAAGCCAGTAATCGCTCCCGCGCGCGTGATCACTTGAACACGCATGGTCTGACAGACATAACTGCCGACAAGCATAATTGTTTTGTCCAAAACCCGACAGTCGTAACTGCCTTGTCTGAATCCGACCATCCTCTCTGGATCCGACCGGTTCTCACCAACCATGCTACCAACTTCCACCAACTTTCACCAACTTCCACCAACCATGCTACCAACTTCCACTAACCATCCGACCAACTTCCGAAATTCTCGGAATCAGCTCAAATACTAAGTTTAACTCAACTCTTGCCTGGATTTCCACTTGATCACATGATTCAAGCTCAATCCTTGACTAAACTCACCTAAAATAATCGGATTCCCACTTGATCTGATCTAAGTCGTGATCTGATCTTCGATCTTTGATAAATTTTGATCGATCTTCCCTAAATGGTCAAAAGATGCTTGTCAAGCATCCCAACCACATTGCCCATGCATGGTCTAAGGGGGTCTTAGAATCATTCGGTTTATCTAACCCAACCGGTCCAGTGCTCAACTACACCCACCCCCCTATAATACATTAGTGACAATTTTCGGAATTCCACTAGTATACATTACATGTGTTTGAGGAGTCACTGCCTATTTAATTATTAATTAAAAAAATTAATAATAAATAGACATTGATTGGAACTCAATCAAATGATGCATACTTAACGAACCAGTCAAGGAACAATGCATAACCTTAGCATCATTCCCGAACTAATTTGCTTTACTTAGCAATTTTTCCGAAAATTTCCTAACATACAGATTTAACCTATTTGTTTCCGACTTTTATATTATGTCTATCATGAGCTTCCTTCGTCTTTATCTTAAGAATTCAGATCTTTTCTATGGTCTGTTCCACAAAGTCCCGGGCATAAATGCTTCGCTCCCCCACTTGAGTCCAACATAATGGAGTTCGGCAAGGCCTTCTATATAACGCCTTATAAGGCGACATCTGAATGCTTGCTTGATAACTGTTTTTATAAGCAAACTCGGCCAAATGGAGATAGCTCTCCCACTTGCCGCCCCAATCCAGCACACATGCCCTCAATAAATCCTCCAAGGTTTGAATAGTCCTTTTTGATTAACCATCAGTTTGAGGGTGATAAGTCGTGCTCATGTGCACCTTAGTCCCGAACCTTTTCTGAAGTGATCTCCAAAATTCCGAATAGAACTTGTAATCACGATCTAAAACAATGCTAGTTGGTACACCATGCAGCCGCACTATTTTTTGGACATACCTCTCGGCCAAAACTTTTGAGTTGTCCTTTCTGTTTATGGCGAGAAAGTGAGCAGACTTGGTCAGTCTATCCACAATCACCCATATTGCAGCCTTGCCCTTTACCATAGGCAATCCAGTTACAAAGTCCATAGTGATCATATCCTACTTCCACTCGAGAATGGGTGGACTTTGTTACAATCCACTCGGCACTTGATGCTCAGCCTTTACCATATGACAAGCCTGGCAACCTGCAACCCAACTGGCTACATCTTGCTTCATTCCGACCCAGTGATAATACCTCTTAAGGTCTTTGTACATCTTGGTCGAACCTGTATGTATAGAGAACTTAGACTGATGTGCTTCTTTCAGAATATGTTCCCGCAACTCCTTGTCATTCGGCACATAAACTCGACCATTCACCAAGATGGTCCCATTGCTCGAAGTCTGATATTATGTATTCTCATTCGTCGAAGCCCTTACCAACTCTTCATCCTTTTCCTGGGCCAACCTGACCATGTTAGCAAATCTACTTGTTTTGCCGCACCCAAACCCAACGGCTCTGTTTGTGCGGTTAAGACACAAAGCCTTAATGATCCAACCATTCCAATGAAGCCTTCCAAGTCTTTCTATGTAGCCAAAGCTACCCTTTTTCCGGATCAGAGCACCTGCGACTAGATTTGCCTTTCCCGGATGGTAGGCAATATCCAAGTTATAGTCTGCGACTAGTTCCATCCAACGCCTCTGCCTTAGATTAACCTCAGGTTGAGTGAAAAATTACTTGAGGCTCTTATGGTCCGTGAATACTTTGACCTTCCCACCATAAAGGTAGGATCTCTATATCTTTAAGGCAAACACAACTACTGCCATTTCCAGATCATGTGTTGGATATTTTCCTTCATGCTTCCTCAACTATCTTGATGCATATGCTATCACTTTCCCTTGTTGCATGAGCACACAACCCAAGCCAATCTGCGATGCATCAATATAAACCATAAATGGCTCATCCGGGATCGGTAATGCCAATACAGGAGTGCTAGTCAGCATTTCCTTAAGCTTCCTGAAGCTTTCTTTGCATTCACTTGTCCGAACGAATGGAACATCCTTACCAGTCAGCTTAGTTATTGGCTGAGACATACTGGCAAAGCCTTTGACAAACTGTCTATAATATCCAGCTAAGCCCAAGAAACTGTTGATTTCTGAGGCATTCTAAGGTCTCGGCCAATCCTTGATTTCCGTGATCTTTTCCGGGTCTAATGATACTCCTTTATCAGAAACGACATGGCCTAAAAAGCCAATCTCCCTCTGCCAAAAACTGCACTTGCTCAACTTAGCATACAGCTTATATTCCCGCAATCGATCCATCACCACCCTCAAGTGATTCTCATGCTCTTCACGGGTCTTTGAATAAATGAGAATATCATCAATGAAGATGATGACAAACCCATATAAGTAGTCCCTGAATACGCTATTCATGAGCTTCATGAAGGCAGTCGGTGCATTAGTTAGCCCAAACGGCAAAACCACGAACTTAAATTGACCATACCTTGCCCTGAAGGCGGTCTTCCTTATATCATCTTCCTTAATAGGAATCTGATGGTAACCCGATGCAAGATCTATCCTCGAGAACCAAGTTGCACCTCTCAACTGATCCAGCAATTCATCAATTCGCGGCAAGGGTACTTATTCTTAATAGTCACCCTATTCAGCCCATGGTAATCGATGCACAACCTAAACTGCCATCGTTCTTCTTAACAACCAAGATTGGTGCGCCCCAAGGTGAGCTGCTTGGTCGCACAAATCCTTTCTCCATCAGCTCACTTAGTTGCTTTTTAAGCTCAACCATATCGGCCGGAGCCATCCGGTAAGGCGCTTTGGATAACGGCGCTATTCTTGGTTCTAGCTCAATTATGAACGGATCATCTCGACGCGGTGGCAAACCAGTCAGTGTTTCGAACACATCCTCAAACTCTTGTACCACTAGAATGTTCCCCAACTCCGCATCCGGCCCAACTTCCACGGTTTGGATAGTGGCCAAGTACGCCTCACAACCCTTATTGATCAGCTTCTCCGCTTGGATCATGGATATCACAAGACTTCCATTTGTTGGTTGTATTCCCTGATATTCCAACATACCTTCATCAGTTTCGATTTCACTCTGACTTGATGACAGTCTAGATGCGCCTTATGCTTCCCCAACCACTCCATGCCGAGGATTACAATATATGACTTCATCGGACAGATGATCAGATCGGCTGGAAGGGTCAATCAACCGATCTTCACCTGTACATTCAGTGCCTTCCCGAATGTTTCTATGATTTGGCCTCCCTCAGCCTTAACCAAACTACGCTCAGAATCATGTTCCTTCTAAAACATTCCAGGACCAACCAGATCCGGACTCACGAAACAGTGAGTTGCTCCCGAATCAAATAATACATGGGTTGCCAAACCGCCCATGTTTATGGTCCCTACACATTCACCCATAATGCAAGGTTCCTTTTAACTTTTTATTTTCATTCAAGCACACATTTTGATTTTTAGAGATTTAGAGATGAATGATAGGACTCACCAGTGATCGGCTTAGAAGTTATGCTTGGTCCCGCTTCCTCCTCAACCATTGAGTACACTCTAGGAATTATGGCTTGCATCTTCGGTGGTGGTGGCAGACCTTCATTTGCCGATTTCCTAGTCTGCTGCACCAACTTGGGACAATACAGCTTGATATGTCCTGCTTCACCACATTAGTAACACACCTTCGGAGTATTCTCCTTGTTCTGACCAGTTGTCGTGGGATCCTTTTTTGGGCAGTCTTTAACTTGATGGTTCAAGCTTCCGCACCTCTGATACGCCCTAGATCCAGCCCAACATTCACCGAAGTGATTCTTTCCACACTTTGAACATTGTGGTTTCTTTCCTGTCCCACTAGACTTATCGAACTTACTCTTTTTTTTCCAGGGTTGTTCACAATTGGACCATGCACCACAGTCACTTCCTTACCCAACATCTTTTCTTCTTCAACCATTTCGGCTTCAACCATTCCTGCTCCAATGGATGAGTAATTGCGAACCATGCAACGATTCTTGATTTCAATCCTTAGTCCCCTCATGAACCTGCGAACCTGGACCTTTTCATCATCCAGTTCACGCCCATCATACTTCCTTAGACGATTGAATTCCACCTCATATTCCCACACACTCTTTGTACCTTGATGCAACTCCAGGAATACGCCTTCCTAACGATCAAAGGCTTCTTGTGGAAAGTACTTCTCCATGAACTTCTCCATGAACTTCTCCAGAAACTTAGCCCAAGTGTTAATGTGCCTTCTTGCCGAAGCACCCAACCACCAGACATATGCATCTCCCTCTAAGTAATTCACCGAAATATCCCTCTTGAACCCATCTGGACAATGAATGGATTCAAAGTTCCTTTTCATCCTAGACACCCACATATCCGCTTCTAACGAATCTGTTCCTCCAGAGAAGAACTTAGTGCCTATTTTCTGCATGTGATCCATCACATTCAGATATGAAGGACCGTCCCAGCTGGAACTCTTTCTTCAACCAGTACAAACCGGTAATCAACTCTCCCAGCAGGAGGTTGTTCATCATTCGGCAGGTTTTGTCCAACTGGACCCGCACCACCCACTCCGGGTAAACGCTCTAGCACTTAAGCTAGAATCAGTAACACGGCCTCAAGACCAGCTGGTGCACCACCAGCTCCAACATTCCCACCACCAGGAACATTCACATTACCCCCAACATTCACATTTACCGCATGGTTTCTAGTGTTTCCCACATTCTCGGGATGATTCTCGGAGTTTTCATCTCCGGCAGTAGCTTGCTTCTTACCACGATTACTTTTTTCCATCTGCAAACAGATTTATTCGTAAGTTAGCCATATGACCAACTTTTCTTCAATCACAATTTTCCAGTGAGAAGTCTTACCACGGTCAAGGCAACAGGAATGATGGATTTCAACCCAAAAACCTAACAATCCTAGAAACGTAATTGCTCTGATACCAATTTGCAACACCCCAACCCGATTTCCTTAACTGGCCTGACTCACTACTCGATTAATCCAAGCAGTGACATGCTTTAGAGGTTTTCTATACTTAGTCGTTTTTCATGCATTTTCTAAGTACTTTCAGTTGTCTTAACTTAAAACATGCATTCATTGATAGATTAACAAGTTTCCAATTACAATGCAAGTTTGCTAATAAGCTATTACATCGAATTTAAACTTTTCTTTCTTAATCTACCCAAACAGTATTTACACCCATCCATATTTCTCTTCCTTTGCCTTGATTCCTCGAGTTGTCTCACTCTTTAGCATCACATGCGACCATAAAGGAGGCATTAGCAATATTATTGCTTAGTGAGTACGGTTTAATACACAATACTTAGCCAACAGTACAAATTTTTTCCCTTAGAACTTTTCATCATAGTTTAACTCAGTTTTTACTTAACAGTTCGGATTATACTGTCTTGATCATCCGGATTCACCCAGATGCATCACCAACCTAACCCACAGTTCGACCAGACTGTCCTGACAATCTGAATTCACCCAGATGAGTTACCAATCTAGTCCAGTACGCTAAAACAGTTCAGCTCTGAAGCCATTTCGGCATCACACAGCCATTTCAGTAAGTTTTTCGGCATCATTGCCTTAACAGTTCATGATTCACTACAAGAAAGAGTAGTATTGATAGCACTCCACGATAGCGCGAATTACTGGAGTGCTATCGTAGACGTCACGAGGGTTGCCAACATTTTTAATAGCGGATAATAAGTGCTATTTTGAGATTTTATGAAGCTATCTGATCCCGCGAAAACTTACTTATTGTTTTGACGTTTCCCTTTTAATTTCTTTTTACTTAGCGAAATTTCTACCAAAAAGAAGATTTCCTTTGCTACTTTATTCTATAACTCTTAAATAGTGTCATCTAATCTTCTGCAATTTCTTATTTTCTTCGAAACTCGTAATCAACGAAACTTCTTCACCTTCAGCGAAGCTGGAATTGGAATTTGATGTAGTTGTAGTCGCGATTTCGACGGAGATACAAAAGAGACTTATGGAAGTGGAAATTTAATC
>OVBE01003846.1:0-25660 GCA_900406425.1 Iberis pinnata | reverse complement strand
AGAGAAAAGCTCGGATAACGTTAAATAGAAAGCATAAATGCTTACTATAAAGCGTTACAACCGAGTAATATCACTTGTTCTGTCACTTTCTAGCTGAAAGAGCACTTCGCTGGTTGAAATCTCTACATGTTGGATCTATAGTAACTTGAGATGATTGCAAAGCCAAGTTTATTATTCAATTCTTCACCACCACTAGGACTAAAACTGTAAGGAAAAAGATCTCTGCTTTTTCACAAAATCCTGTGGAAACATTCTATGAATCTTGGGAGCGATTCAAAGAACTTCTTCGTGATTTCCCACACCACAGTTTCTCAAATGTAAGTCTCCTCAACACCTTCTATAGAGGAATTGACCAGAAGTACCAGTTTTCCTTAGATACAGCAAGCGATGGAGACTTTATGCAAAAACCTGTTCTAGATGCCTATCGCCTAATAGAGAACCTCGCAGCTAGCAATAGCAATCACTGCCCATAGTATGATCGTCGAACAAAAGCACCTACACTATCTTCAAACTCTGAACTTTCAGAGATGAAAAGTGAATTCTCATAGATGAAAAGTGAATTCTCATAGATGAAAGAACTGCTTAATCAACTTCTCAAGAATCAAAACCCGAAACATGTTAGCTTTGCTGAAGATCTAGAAGTTGATCGCTTTGCAGTTCAGGAGCAAAATATTGTGGGAGTTGAAAAGGAAGTGAGCTATATTAATAGCCAAGGTCAAAGGGTATACAATCAAGGGTAAAATCAAGGGTACAACAAGAATCATCCCAATCTCTTTTGGAGGACTACTAATGTAGAAAATCCTCAAGATCAAGTTTACCCAACTCATCAAAAACCTTTCGTGCAGAACTCGAATCTTGGCGGTTTTCTGCAAACCTCTCAGCCAGTAACTGTTGCAGAAATATTGGGAATATCAGGTATCACACCATCTAAGACGACTCTTAGGCTTGCTAGCGATTCTAATGTATCTTCCAGTGGGTTTATCTATGATATATTGGTATAAGTCGGAAATTTTCTTGTTCTTGTTGATTTCCACATCTTGGAGATGAATTGGTACCAAGATAAACCATTGGTTCTAGGGAAACCTTTTCTTGCAACCGTAGGAGCCGTTTTTGACCTACCTAATCAGCGCATATCCCTGAAGAACATCAAGAAAGGGTTTTCTATCCAACAATTCCTCCAAAAGGGATACCCAAGCTGACTATGGTGAAAGAAGAGAGGATGAGGAATGAAATTCAGATTGAACATGATCTTAAATTTGTAGTTGCTGAAGTCTTCCACAAAGAACCTCAAATCTCAACAAGGAATAACAATCCCAAGGTCAAGGAAAAGATGAAACAAAGAGGGATTCTCAAGTGGTTTTGATTTCTCAAGAAATAGTTGGAGATGCAGTTGAGTATAAGGTGAAAAGTAAGGGGTTTTCAAAACCCTTCTCAAAGTTGAGAGTTTTACTTACCTCAGAGCTCAAGGAGAAAGGGATTGATGTTATGAAAGGCATGATGGGTAAGGTTTTGAAGCTGAAGATGTCTGGATTTGGAGCTTGTTATGGAGCATCACTAGATGTTGATTCAATTCCAACTTAGAGGTAAGTACCGACAAGCTTAGTGACGTTAAACAAGCGTTGAGTGGGAGGCAACCCACTATTTAGATTCTAGATTAGCTTTAAAAAAAAATTGAGTTGGTTTTAGTCCTAACTTACTTATTTTTAGTTTTTAGTTCAAAGTGATTCAGGTTATTACTGGTGAAGGATCTTTAAGACATTCTCGGTTATCTCTTATCTATTTTCATTACTCATCATCTCACTTGAATTGTTGGTTCTCTTAATGGTTTCTCTCTTGATTCTTGCTAATTTTGATTAGTATTGCTAAGATCATTGCTCACCATTAACCACCTTTCTTGATGTTTTGACTTGAGTTGATTTTAGATTCATGATTGATTGGTTTTTATCATTAAGTAATTCTTGATTCTTGCTAATTATAATTAGTATTACTTGATCATTGCTCTTTACTTACCAATTGATTGTGTGATACTGGATTTATTGCTTTTTTTTTAACTTTTTTGAATGATGCCTCTTATTTATGATTCTTGCTAATTTTTAATTAGTATTGCTCAATCATTATGTCCTTAATGGTTTCTCTTGCAACTGATTCTTGTTAGTTCTTAAGCTAGCATTGCTCAATCATTTTTCAATCATTGCTAACACTTCTCTTGAGTGTTTCTTCTTTTTGTAGGCATAACATATAAGGCATAGTAGTTCGGAAAAAATTTGAGAGCACTTCACCTTTAGCACCTCTTTTTCCCTTGAACTCATATAATATTTATTGTTTATTTTCATCTATTGGGGACCTTTCTATTGATTCTAGTTATTCTTATTCCTTCTCTTGGATTTATTTTCACACTGAGACGGTGTGAAGCAAGTCTGGGGGGGGGGGTGTAAAGATACTAACTATGTTTTAATGTTTTCTCTTTTTGGTGAAAATTTTCAAATTATTTTTTTTGAGTCTACCGAGTCGAAGGAACCATGATCAAAATCGATGATGATAATTAACCAAATATGGGTATGGTATTCGATTTCTCTAAACTACTAACTTAACTTAATTTCTGAGATGAGGGTTGGAACCCCATTACTGATTGATTTGTGTATGAAATTTCTGATCCTTTGAGTTACTGATGAGTTGATGCTAGCTCTGCCATGATAGGACTTAATCTAAATTTGAATTATTCTTGCTTATGGTGTTGATATACTCTTAGAATTAGGTATCTTGCTCTTCAGTGTTCTGTAAAACCGATAAGTTCTTTCAGTATGGTCCGGGTCCTTTCTTTCTCTCCCTTCAGAAAATAAAAAGAAAATGGTTCAGAAAAAAGGTTGAAAGCGTGACCTAGAAGTCTGTAGTCAACCCCAACGAATTGTCGGATGCTAGAAAAAGAGTAAAAGAAAAAATGATGAAAAGAAAAGAGAGAAAAGCGCAGAAATGTGAAGAAAAAAGAAAAAAAGCAGTAAGAATAAAAAAGAAAAGAAAAGTGAGAAATGGAGGAAAAGGATTAGGACCGGAAGTCGGTTGATGCTCTGTTTGGTATGGGCATTTCAATAGAAGAGGTACTTGAGTAAGTTGATTGATATACCATAGGTGAGAATGCATATATCTGAACTTAAATGAATTTAAAAAGCTGGTTGTTATGATTTGGTACTTGATTGATTTGAGATTTAGAGTAGGATACATGTTATTGGTTTAGTGGTGGTGAACAATCCATTCAAAGTAGTTGTTTGAGATTGGTATCTTTTGAACTTTGAAACTGTGCCTAAGGTTTCTGATATTTGGTGAGTTTCTGTGTGGTCCATTTCAAATCTCTTATTCGGATTCAATCTTGCTTTACTTGAGGACAAGAAAAGATCTAAGTCTAGGGGAGTTGATATTACTCGATTTTAATGCATAAAAGTGGGTATTTATGTCTGCTATTCTGCATTATTCCGAGTGTTTTCCTTTTTAAATTGGTATATATTCAGGATTCTAGGTGTTCGGGTCGTTTCAGAGCAAAATGATACATTTCAGAGGATTTCAGAAGAATTGCTAAGTTGAAGATCAAGATGATCGATTGAGCATATTATTTAGGAAGTGCACGATCGAGCAACTTTGGTGCCTAATCGGGCATTCCTCCCTGGAAAAATCCGGACATGAAGATCAATCGTGCAACATGAGGAACGATCGTGCAGAAAACTGAAGTGCTCGATCGAGCACTAAGGAGATCGATCGAGCACTTCACCCAAGAAGAACCAGAAATTTCCATTTTTGAAATCCAAGTCCTCAAGCTTATCCCACTTTCCATATTTTTAGTTATTTGACTTTTCAGACTATAAAAGCCTTTGGATTAGATTTATTTACATTACACTTTCATACTTTTGCAATTTTTGAGAGATTTTATAAGAGAAGAATTCTTGAACATTGTATTTGGAGAAGAGATTATGAACCCTTATAATATCTATACTTACTCTAATTATGTGTTCTTCAAAGATATTGAATTGTTTATGCTTTGCAATGTCTGAGTAGTTCACTAGTTAGGTTTTAAGGTTTCCTAGAGAAACCAAATTTGAATGTTAAGATTAATCTTGTAGGATTGAATTTGTTAGGTTCTTAGTCTAAATTTGTTCTTAATGCCTGAATTAGCTTGATCACCTAGTTCATGATTATAGGTTAATAAATACAAAGAGATTTGATTTAGAAACCTAACCTAATTTAGATGAATACGTGTTTTTGCTTGTGAGAGTATTGTCTTAAATGCTTATGAACAACTGAATCTGAACTGTAATGCATGATCGAATTATTCAGAAAAGGCGAGAGTTTGTTTATGGTAATTCAAGAATAGGGTTTAATACTCTGAGAGGAGATTATTTTATTTTATTTTTCATGTTGAGAACTATTTTCAAAGAAAATCTTGCATGTTAACTTTAACTTTAAACCTGAATATCTACGAATTTCCCTAATGCATGGCGTTTTTATCTTATCGTTTATAACCATTTTTATTTTATCGTTTTGATTAGTTACAACCAACTTAGTTGTTCTTTCTTAGCTTGATTTGAAGTTAAACTGAATTGTGTGCTTTATGGTCTCTGTGGATTCGACCATTTGCTTTACTACATTGAAATATTCTCTGCAATATTAGTTTATGATTAAATTTTTAACCTATCAGATATCACTGCACAACATTTAGAATGGGTGAGCTCTTTAAGAAACACCAAAAAAACTCTTTTTGTGTGTTTATATATGTGTCTTCTTTACTTGTGGATAGGTTCACTAGAAGACGCTTCTAGTTCTTGAAGAAATTATATTTAGATTTGTATGTAGAGTCCCTACAAAATGGTGTTTGAGTATATATAATTGTAATTTTGGTTGTTTGACATGACTAATGAAGTTCCATCTCCTTAACTATAAAATTCATAAATTTTCTTTAGTTAAACTGGACACCAATTAGCTTGCGTAGAATTTTAGAAGGAATTAAAATCTAAAAAACTATATCTACTTTTGGGTTTTTTCAAGGAGAGAGAAAGAGAAAAGAACATAAGAGAACTAGTGTCGTTGATTCTACCTATTTCATCTAATGGAATAATATTAATCAAAAAAAATTTTACTAAAACAAACAAACATAACTCACAAACCTCGATCATTTCTTTTATGAAATAATTGCAGAGCTTCTTTATTTAAACCTTAGTCATTTCTTTCATCAAATAATATTTCTACGATGATCTCTCGGTATGTTCAAAAAAATATGAATAAAGAAGCTCTGCAATTATTTCATGAAATGCATAATTCAAATGTAACACCTGATAATGTTTCATTAGCTAATTCAAATGTAAAGCTTAGTGTACTCGAGCAAGGGAAATGAATTCATTTTTATATAAACAAAACAAGAACATATTCTTCTTCTATCTTTAATCACTTCCAAAATCCTAACAAACATACTTTAAACACAATGAATCATGTGTTTTCACATACTTAACAAAATATTCAATTTCGAAATCAAACCTAGAAGCAATGTTATCTTCTTCATCACCATTACCTTCATTACAAGCTCCATCAGAATCAAAATCACATTTCTCAAAAATCTTCATCGATCTCTCTTCACATTCTTCTCTCATCATTGGATTCAAAGTCTCCCAAAATCGATTTAGAGTAAAACGTAGAATTCCGGAACCTTAACTTTTTCCCAGAATCGTGTTCTCTTTAAAACAACGTAGGAAGCTTTCTTTTTTCTTTTCTCGGTTTAGATTAAGTTAGATAGAATTAAATGAAATCGGTTTTGATTCGGTTTATTTTGCATATTACACAATTTTTAAATGTACTTCTAAGTTTTCAAATCATTAATAACCCTAACTAATTGCATAGTGAAAAATCGATGAAGTCGAATAGTACAAGGGTAAAGTAAAGAGCATTACAAGTTTGAAGAAAAAAATTGAATGTATAAAGTTTATGAGGTGTAGTGATGTCATACCAAAACTAAATGAATTAAAAAATAATTTTAGATTGAGAAAATTAAAGAGAGATTTTTTTATAAAATTTTGAAAATAACAAAACACTCTCACTTTGCTTTTTTGTTTTTTTTTTTGGGCAGAATATTAACTTATATAATACTTAGGAAAAGAGCTTTACAAAAGCAGGAGAAGAAGTAGAGCGAGCCAATGACGCTAAGTTATCAACAAAATGGAGAGAAGAACGAGGTACATAATCAAAAGATAGAACCGAGTTGGAACTAAGGTTGAGAATGTCTAGGAGTTTAACAGTGACTAAGCCTTGGCGAAAGTGATTTAAAGACGAGCTAGCAGAATGATAAAGCTTTAGCATTGACATGAGTCTGCTGTTGTCATTCCGAAGATGATAGGCTCTATAACCAAGTCTATTCACAGAGAGGATAGCTTCAAGAACTCCTGATGCTTCAGTGTGGAAGGCTGACTCCGTTGGACGAGCTGACGTAGATCCATAAGCAAGGATATCTTTCCCATTTTTAAGGAGCCAAGCAATCCCAATTGGTGCAGTAAGATTCAACCAGGAAGCATCTGTGAATAAAACAAGTGCATTAGTGGACAATGTAAGATTGTTTGTAGGAGTAGATAGTCCAATAAGTTTTTCCTGCAAGTTGTTATTAAAATGTTTTAGAGGTTTGTTTAGCCATTCCTGATAAGTTATAAGGGCCATATTGATGACATCTGGGATTCCTCTTTGTAGACCTTTAAAACGAAATCATTCCTGAATTTCCAAATCCTCCATAACATATAGACTGCTAATTCTGGACTCGTTGTTGGATTGACAGAAGGTTGTAACAATGCTTGAAAAAGCCCGAGAAAGGATGTGTTGGATTGGGTAAGAGGGGAGAAACAAACTGGGGATATTTCCTATATCTCCCTAACCACTCTGCACTTAAAAAATAGATGCTCCAACGTCTCGTCATGTTCTCCACAAAGATAACAAGTAGGATCCTTGAGAATCTTTCGACGAGAAAGTTCATATCCTACATAAATGTTACCATGAGCTAAATTGCATGCAAAATTTTTAAGTTTAGGTTGAACATCCAGAGCCCAAATCTCCTTAGCCATTGCAAGAGTAGCAAAGCTAAAATTTGGTTGGGGGTAATCTTGTTGAAGTAGTGCTCTATAGCCAGATTTAACAGAGTAGATCCCTGTTGTTGTATGATCCCAAATTAGTTGATCAGGAACCCCCATCAAGGAAGGCTGAATGTGAGATAAAGCAGAACAATCTACATATGATAAACATTGTGTAGCCAGAGGCAGATTCCATGAGTTTGTTGATGGTGATAGTAGACTAGAGACTTTCTGATCCAAATTAACTGGATAAGGAGGCAATGAAGCTGGGGAAAAGAGAGGTTTATGAAGCCATTTATCTTGCCATATGCAAACTGAATTGCCATTCCCAATCTCCCAATGAGAATTGTTTTATAGTAATTAAATACCTTTATGAAGGCTCTTCCAAGCATAACTCTGACCTTACTTATATACTGAATGAAGCAAGGAGGTTTTGGGGAAGTATTTTGCTTGGTAAACTTTGGTAAAAAGTAGATCTGGATTATTCAACATACGCCATCCTTGCTTAGCTAGAAGGGATATGTTAAAAGCCTCCAAATTCTTAAAACCAATCCCACCACAATCCTTTGGTTGAGATACTTTTGACCAGGACAGCCAATTTATCCCCCGACCCTCACCAGAGGAGTTCCACCAAAACTGCCGCATAAGACTAGTAATTTTCTTGAAAAGCATGGATGGAAGTTTGAAACAGGACATCATGTATGCTGGAATTGTTGTAATGACAGACTTGAGGAGTATTTCTTTGCCAGCTATAGATAAGAATCTAGTGGTCCAATTCTGTATTTTCAGTTTAATCCTCTGTAAAAGAAAACCAAAAGAGAGATGTTTGTTCTGACCAAGTAGTTCTGGTATGCCTAAATACTTATGAGAACCCCCAAACTTTGTAATCCTTGTTATACGAAGAACCATCCTCTGAGCACCCAATGGACAGTTTTTACTGAAGATAACATATGACTTCTGAAAATTAACTCTTTGCCCTGAGAGCTTCCCATAAATATGTAATACATGTTTTAGATTTCTGCAATCTTGGTCATAAGCTCTTGAAAAGATGAGGCAATCATCTGCAAAAAAGAGGTGGGATATAGGTGGTCCACCTCTGCTAGCCTTTAACCCCATTATTTGTTTTCTAATAACTAAGTCCTGCAGCAGATATGATAAACCTTCTGAAACTATCAAGTACAAATATGGGGAGATGGGATCCCCCTGCCTCAGACCATTAGTAGGTTTAATTAGACCATAGGGGGTACCATTCAACAAAACAGAATATGTAGGGGATGATAGACAAGTGTAAATCCAGGAGCACCATTTCTCTGAGAAACCAAGTTTTTGCATCATAAACATCAAAAATGGCCAGGACACCTTGTCAAAGGCCTTTGCTATATCAAGCTTTAGAGCTACATAAGGTGATTTCCTTTTTTTTAGTTGTTAAGGTGTGCATCAGTTCTTGGGCAATGAGGATATTATCTGTTATCTGCCTTTGCTGAATAAAAGCTGACTGGTTGATGGAGATAATACTGTGCAGGATACCCTTCAGACGTGTAGCAAGTATCTTTGAGATAAGTTTATAGGCCACATTAGCCAGACTAATTGGCCTATAATCTTTGGGTTGATGGGGTTGTTTATTTTGGGTATTAGACAAAGATTTGTATGATTTATGCCAGGAGGTAAGGTACCTTGAGTGAAGAAGCTGTGAATGTAAGCTGTAACTGAGTGATGGATAGTTGACCAGTGAGTTTTGTAGAAGTGAGCTGTGAAACCGTCTGGTCCAGGGGCTTTGTCTCCATTAAGGTTGTGTAATGCTTGTAAGATTTCATCCTCTATCATCATTTTAGTAAGATTGAGATTCATAGTCTCTGTAACCCTGGGCTGCAATCCAAAAAAAACATTAAATTCCTCAGGTGAAGTATCAGGACAATCATTAAACAAGTGATGATAATATGAAGTAAATACTGCTTGTATTTTAGCAGGTTCATGATGGAGATTCCCTTCAGAGTCCTCTACCCTGGCAATACGATTATGACTTCTTCTTTGTTTTAACTTGGAATGGAAAAACATTGTATTGCGATCTCCACTGGCTAACCACTAAATTATGCTCTTTTTCCTATGATAAACCTCTTCATTATGAAAGGCTTGAGTGAGTTTTGCTTTAATATCTCGAACCAGAGCATAGTCAATGTGGGAATGTTGGTAGCATTTGTGTAGTTGCTGCTGAAGTTCTTGAACCTGTTGACCTGAATTGACAGTATGTGTTCTTTTCCAAGCTAGCAAGCCTTTTTGACAAATGGATAAAGCTTTCATAAAACCAGTTGGCTGAAGATGAGAGCACTACTCTGTCCATAGTTTTGAAATTTCCTGTGAAAGATCAAGGTATTGATTCCATCGTACATCATATCTGAATTGAGCTTTGCCTCTCCAACTAATCTCATTGGTATCTACTAGAAGAGGCCTGTGGTCAAAGGAGTGCCAAGGTAACAGAGAAACATAGGCATTGGGGAATTGAGTGTGCCATTCTGAATTAGCCATAGCTCTATCAATTCGTGTTTTAACCGTATGTTGATAGCGTTTACCACACCACGTATAGGACCCCCATGAGAACGTAGATCATCTATCCCCAAAGATGATATCATAGTACGAAAAGAGGAGAAAGAAGTCTCTGAACGTGATCTACCCCCATATTTTTCAGAATTTGATCTGATATCATTGAACTCTTTTAGGTATATCTGAGAGTTAGTAGTGAGGCTTGACTGACCAGATACATTCTGCAAGTATTGCCAAAATAGTCGTCTTTCTTGTACTACTGGTGGTCCATATAGATAGATCAGCTTGAAAATATGAGAACCTGATCGTAACCAAAATACATTATAATGAGGGGAGGATGTGGCAGGGCAATCTATATGAACCTCCTGCTTCCAAAAGACAGCTAATCTTCCCTTATGACCTTCTGGGGAAATGATGTAGTTACCAAAGTAGCCGCTGAGAACATAGATTAATCAAAAAATGGTTCTCAATCATTTTTTCCGTTAGGAACATCAAGTCAGGACTATACTTAGACTTGATTCCAAAAAGATTTTGGACTGTCAGGGTGTTCCTTATGCCCTGACAGTCCCAATGTAAAATCTTCATCCTGAGGTGGGTGGTTTTAGGATATCCACCCTCCCCTTAATTGTTAGCTGAGCATTTTTACGAGACATGAATTGCTTGCTGGATGAAGCAGTGTCTTCTAATAGAAGAGCATCAACCTTCCTCTTCTTAGTAGCTTCCAGAAGTAATCGTCCACTGCGTTGCATAGATTGAAGAGCTGGTACAATAGGAACATCTGGTAGGGCTTCTGGGGATGTATTAGGGAGCTCCAGAGGAATGTATTGTGGCACTTCAGCTTCATTAAACTCGGTACAGACATCCTGATCATGCTTTAAAAAGCCACATTTAAAGAAAAATTTGCGGAGCTTGTTGAATTGAAAGCGAATGAGAGTAGGAGATTCCCCGCGTTGAAATTGAATATGCAAAGCAAAGATTAATTTGGAGTCTGCATCAATAGATACTTTTGCCCATGCCTCTGCAGGTCGATCATTAAATGGTTCTTTCAGTCGAACCTCTTCCACAACCCCAAAATTCTACCCAATTTCCTTAAGCATGGCCTCATCCCTAAATTCATCTGGAATATTAAGAAACTTGACCCAGAAAAAAAATTTTTGAAGATAATCTGGGAGGTGCCGACGAGTCCACCGGTCAGTAATGATCATCCAGTCTTTGAAAGTCCAAGGCCCATCCTCAAGAACATGCATGAGGTGGTGCTCTGATTTGAAGAAGAATTGGACAGTATTAGCATCAATAACCCGACTGGTGACTCGATTCTCAAGCTTCCATGCAGTCGGCATTGTCTACTTCAACGGATGGACCTTCTGATGGCAGAGTTAACGGTGCAGACATAAAGACTTAGGCGATGTTGAGAATCGCGTTGTTGCTGAGCATCAAGAATCGGCTGAAAGGGGAGACGCTCTGAGCCAAGATTTAGATTCTGTAAGGAAGTCCATAGCTGGTCACTCATCGTGAAAACAGAGGATGGAAAAGACGGAGATGAAGAGAAACTTATCTGGAGAGATTAAAGAGAAGAGAAACCCGCAAATATACGGAAAAGCAACGCATGCATTGAAAGTAAAACCCAAAGAATCAGGTAGAGGTAGCTGGAAGGAGATCTGAGCTAAATCGGAAACATGCCGGAAATCGCCTTTTAGAGAGAGAGATATTTTTATGTTCCCAGGCATTAACACTCTCACTTTGCTTATCATAACAAAACACCACAAACTTATTTTTTACAAATATCGCAAAAATAAAAATTATTATGTTTGCAGTATTTTTGGAAAAAAAAATTTTAATTATATATTTTAACAAAATGATTGATGTTTTGTTTGGAACAATTTTTTTTAACGACAAATTTATTCATGGACTATCATTGTTTACAAGTAGAAGTAATGAAAATGGACAAGTATGTCGAATTTCTGAATCTTGAACATGATTAAGAGCAAATTTAGATAGATAATCAGTACATAAATTGGCCTCCCGTGATCGATAGTAGAAATGCACTTCTTGGAAAGTTATTATAGAAGCTCTAATCGTGTGGAGATAATGGAAATTGGAGGCAATCTGTGTTGTTGTGCGCAATGAATGAAACATTTCATGAGAAATGAATACATTATCTGTAATCGATCTTCCTGGTATAAAGACAGCTTGAGAATCTGACACTAAGTGAGACAAATATATTTTCAGATGGTTCACCGGGATTTTAAAGATGATCTTATAAAGAACATTACACAAGCTGATTGGTCTGAATTCTGTAATTGTCCTCGAGGAACAAATTATTTTATTATCATTATGGTTTTATATGAAATTTATCTTTATTCACAAAATCAATAAATCAAATGTTGAAAAAATGAAAGGCAAATTGAATTTGTTAATAAAAAAGGAAAAAAAGCAAATTGCATAAATCGAACCGAAGAATAAAGAGAGACATATGTATCGGTACGCTACTTCTTCGCCTTTCATCACAACGTAGATCAAGATACGGCGATGCCAAGCGGTGGCAACGGAGTCGGTAACGGTTCCATGAACGCATGTTCCTCCGGTAACGTAGCCACAAGCGGAAACGTTCCGATGTTTAAGCCATACCGTCACCAGAAAACCCTAAAAGGTCACACGGCGGCGATCTCTTGCGTGAAATTCTCCAACGACGGTAATCTTCTGGCTTCTGCTTCTGTAGATAAGACGATAATTCTGTGGTCGGCGAGGAATTACTGTCTTATTCATCGATACGAAGGTCACGGTGGTGGTATTTCCGATTTAGCGTGGTCTTCGGATTCACACTATACTTGCTCTGCTTCCGATGATTGCACGCTTCGAATCTGGGATGCTCGATCTCCTTACGAGTGCCTGAAGGTTCTTCGAGGTCATACCAATTTCGTCTTCTGTGTGAATTTCAATCATCCGTCAAATCTGATCGTATCTGGATCGTTCGATGAGACGATTCGGATTTGGGAAGTGAAAACTGGCAAGTGCGTTCGGACGATTAAAGCTCATACTATGCCGATTTCGAGTGTGCATTTCAATAGAGATGGATCGTTGATTGTTTCTGGAAGTTTTGATGGTTCTTGCAAAATTTGGGATGCTATGGAAGGAACTTGCTTAAAGACTTTGATTGATGAGAAATCTCCACCTGTTTCTTTTGCCAAATTCTCTCCTAATGGAAAATTCGTGCTCCTTGCCACTCTTGATAATACTCTCGTAAGTTCATACAAATTCTATTCTCAAAAGTTTCGTATCTGTGAATCAAATTCTAATGGATTTTGGATAATGTTGAACAGAGGCTCTCTAACTATGCAACAGGGAAGTTTCTAAAAGTGTACACAGGACATACCAACAAAGTATTCTGTATCACATCTGCGTTTTCTGTAACGAATGAGAAGTGCATTGTGAGTGGATCAGAAGATAAATGTGTGTATATATGGGATCTTCAAGGTAAAACAATACTGCAAAGACTAGAAGGCCACACAGACGCAGTCATCTCTGTCACTTGTCATCCTATTCACAACATTATAGCTTCCTCCGGAAATCATTTAGATACAACTATTAGGATTTGGAAACAAGATGCTTGATCATTCTGTTTACATTTCTATTCTCTTCCAAAACTTTACAACCAATAATTGATTACATGCAAATTATGAGCTAAAAGATTGTAAAATTATAACCCTGGACTGGTTCTAGTTCAATCTAATCATCATCATCAAAGCAAGATTGCTTCGCCGTAGATATCTTCTTCCACTCCATCTTCATCATCTCTATCAGCCTCAACTCTTCTTCCTCCACGTCATCATATACAACATCAAGCTTTTCTGACCTGAATTTTTACAAACAACAAACCCAAAACCCATTTTCAAATTAAGGATATCCATAGAATACCACAACAAATATTAGCTTTTTGGACAAATACACCATACTCAATGTTCCAAAAAAACCATCAAATTGTTTATTTTTCAAAAATATGATAAACATAAAATCAAATCTTAAGAGTTCAAAATGTATATTTAAAGTTTTAAACTATTATAAATTTGTGGTATTTTTGGAACATACATTTTGTGGTATATTTAATTTTGACAACCCCTTTCAAATTCAATTATTTTTTTAAATAAAGCAAGAATGTATTAATCCATAACCTTGTGTATGTAAAATCCACCATGATTGTGACACCAGGTCTTTCTTCTTTCAGCTTTTCCAGAGGAAAGCTACAACATACACAAGTTACACAACAAGGATCAAACATAGAAACATAATTGAGTCATTAGTACGACATGAACCAAAATCGGTTACTCTGTTTTGCAAGTTCCCTTCCATCCTTTAGAAGGGAATTCCTTGTTATTTGAAAGTTCCTATTGGAGAAGGAGAAGGAAAGTTAAATATTTTCAACACCAAGATTTTGGCGTACATCTTTTAAGAACTTACGATGTGGCGAATGGATTTGAAGTCTCCTGTAAGTAGTGAGTTACAGAATTCCAAAACTTCTTTCTGAAATATGGATTAATGAGTGTTGTGTTGAGATCAAGTATGTGATTCAACAACCAAAAACTTGTTGAGCTTTAGGTTTTACCTCAACTAGAGAAAGGCAGTTGCGTAATATTAGAGTCTCGAGTGGCCCGTCTTTGCAGCTAAGTGTCAAATTCCTATCATCAAAATAAAAAATATATATATTCAGCCATGAAAGTTGCACTCTTAACATGTTTTCAAGGTAAACATTAACCTTAGAAAGAGACCATTGTGGTATATACGCGATCTGGATAGATTCAAGTACTTAACTTTACGACAACCCTGAAAATGCATCCACGTATATATCAGGTTATATAATACCAAATGAAAACAGAAGAAATGTTAGAACAATTATAAGAAGCCATACCTCGAGAAAATTTCGGGTTATTACAGAAAAAAGTCCGAAACGTATGAGAGTTAGATATGTTAAGTTGGGGCAGCTGTGAACAAACTCTACGAAAGCATCTCCTGTTTTATTGTCTAATGTACCTGCACACAGTACAGTAGCTGAGCTTGAGCTAATCTAGGAATAACTTAAAAGGAAAAAACTTCACAGAGGAAAATGTTTACCTTGAGAAGCACAGGCCTCAAAGAACACGTTCACTAGTAAGCGGCAATTTACTGTCAGTGATTTAAATAGCGGCTCAAATTGGCCAAACCTGTGTCCCATGAAACAGAAAATAGCAGTAAAATTTAAGATACCATTTAACAGAACTGAAAAGCATAGAATATGACAATATTGAAACTTCTGGAGAAAGGAAAAAATATATAAGAATGGAGTAATACCAGAAATTGGAAATAAACAAGCTCAGAGAACTTACAATCCAACAATCCTCAGATCAGTGATATTTGAACAAACTGACAACACATTGCATAAGACCTTAAGGCTCCCCCGTTTAAGATTGTAAAGCCGTAGGCTTCTCAAGCGACTCCTAATTGAATAAAGAAACAAGATATCAAATTAGAAGATCAAATACATTCTAATAGAAAAACAACTTCTCCAAAAGAAAAAATAGACCAGTAAATATTGAAATCATAGACGGTTAACCAAGCTAAATACCCAAGAAAACCATGATTACAGGATAGCGGGGACAGACAAGAGCCGGAGAGCAAAAATACAGTAGAATCAGAAGCTGGGCGAACAACACGACCGAGTTTAAGGGATCTGCATGCATAGTAGAGTTAATACTAACAATCAGAAGAATGGAAATGGAAGCAGATATCTCCACCTGAGTTCTTTTCCAGCACGATGTATCATAGCAGAAACAACTTCATCATCAGTACATTTGGCAGATGTTGTCATGTCAATGTGGGAGTAACATAATCGGTCCATGGCACATTTGTTGAACATTGTGCAGCATGCAGTTACTTGCATCAGAGACATTGTATCAAGCATTGAAAAGACCTAAATAAGAGTGCATAACCTACAGAGTCAGAATTATGAATTGCTTAAATCGATAGGCGTGATGAACAAAGCCGCCTCTTATTTCAATATCACAAGCAATGAAGATAAACACACAATGAGGCTTTTGTGTATGTTTTAATTGGTGATTTTTATTTTGATGCGATGATGATAAAATAGCACGAAGGTGCGTGAAGGGCAGAGGACAAGACAATTAGAAATTGGCTTGCCGTAAGCTCTCTTAATTAAACGACTTCTCCTTCCACTGAGCATTTGTTCCGTTAGGTATAATGGCATTGACGCAAAATTCATCTCCTTCTTTGAGAATATTGTAGAGAGGGAGAAACCATAGATTGAGAGAGGAGATGAATGTTGTTTTGAAGTAGAAGGTTTCAAAAGACACAATTTAACGGTGTTACCGTTAACTAATTTAGTGACTAAAATGGCTTAGTCAACATAAAAATTCATGATTTATTTGGCTCAATTAATAAAAATTTGTGATTTATTTGGCTTACTTAATAGTTTTGAAGGTTTTTGGCTTATATTTGAAAGTTGGAGTTCTTTTTGGCATTTTTCCCGTTATTAATATCATATTTTGATATATAAAGTTCATAAATTTGTGTTTCATTTATTAGTTTGTTGTTATGTAAAATTTAAAAAGTTACAAGATTTAAATATGAAATTTTTTTTTTGTGATTTAAAATATTATAATTCAAAATACGTTTACATTTAGATTGCTAAAGTTTAAAGTGATGATAAGATTACCATATAAGTTATTTTCTGTTATTTAGACTATATATTACTTTTAAATATATTTAAAATATTATCATGAATACGTTTGTTTGTATTTAAAAGATTGAAATTATAAACTATATTTTTTGTATTTAAAATTTTTAAAGATATTTTGAGATCATTTAAATTATATATTCTGTTTTTATTTAAATGTTATAGTATATAGTTAATAAATAAATTTGTATATTTGGTTTCATTTTCTAATTTAAAATTAAATAAAAACTAAATTAACAAACAATAAATTAAATTCCATTAAATTAATGGAATTAAATTTCCACCAAAAATGGGTTTATAAGCCCAAAATATTTTATTAAATTGAATATAAGTTATAAGTTTATTAATTGATATTAATCGAAAGCCCACAAAGCTGGCCCACTAATTTCGATTTGACCTAACCCGAAAAATATTGATCTCGTCGATCAACAAAACATATGCCGAAAAAACCCACTGTTTCTTCTCTCGTTCTCTCGCTTTCTTATTCGGAGAATCCACTAAATCTCTCCTTTGAAGATTCGAACTGATAATATTTCCATATTAATCGCATTAAATTGCAAATATAAGGTAAGATATGATCCGATTTTATAAGTTTTAATCGATTTGATAATATAAACTGTCATATTTTAATTCAAATTTCTTTTTGTTTTTCTTCTGATATTTCCGGTTGAATCGAACATGGATATGCAAATTTGGATGACTGCTTCACACAAAAAACCAAAATAAGGTAAGATCGTTCGGTTTTTAATCATTCTTTAGTTAGATATGAGATTATTACATATAGATTTCTAATTTAAGAAATTTTTTGTTGTATGCATGTGATATTTTAACCAAAATCGTGAGTGTTTGGAAAAAAAAGGAAAACATAATCGAGGTATTCATATTTTAGTTATAGATAGTGTAGATCTAAAAATGTTGTTCTCGATCTAACTTATTAAAAACTTTAAAATCCAAATTCAGAAATATAAAGAAGATTTGAAAATAAAAGTTAAGATGAAATATGAAAAAATTACAAATCCATTAACGGTAAGATTAATTGTTGTTATAATTTTATATTTTCAATTTAACATACTTATAATACTATAATTATTTTCATCACGATATGATATGAAGATTTATCAAATCATGATTAATATATCAGGTAAATTATCCTTAATTCATAATTATTTTTGTAAAGTTCTATATTTTTAGTTAAACCAAAACTTATAATTTTTATTTTAAATAAAAGATATATATATATATATGTGTGTGTATATATACACGATCTACCATACAATCTTATTTAAACTAAAACTTATAATTTTACAATTTTTTAGTTAAACCAAAACTTATAATTAAATTATTATTCAACCGAAAACTAATGATAACTTTTTAATTATTATATCGTGTGAGATGGAATATGCGTATTTAAGATTAGAGAATTAAGATCCTAACAAATTCATCCGAAACAAATTAAATAAGGTTAGTTCCTATAATTTTAATTTTTATATATTGTACAAACATTAACCTAAACAAAATAAAAAATAAACTTATATAACATACAATGATATATTTTAAAACGATGAATTTGTTTGAGCATTATCTAAAAAATTTTCGATGATATATTTGATAACATACAATAAGGTTAGTTCCTATATTTTAGAAGATAAACTTATATAACACACAATTATATATTTTAGACGATGCATTTGTTTGAGCAGCATCTTATAAAACATCATTTAAGCGAATCGAACTCGAGAGAACCGGATCCTACCCAGGATCCGCGCGTTTTTAAACGAATTGGTAAAAAAAATCTCTAACAAACTAACGATTTCTGGATTCGATCTCTCAACCTTGAAGTCATTTCATATTTTTCGGTGGGTTTTAACCCTGCGAGTTTTTATTTTTTGTTATGACGTGAAATTTTATCACTATGGCATTCTTTGTAAATATACTCAATATTTTTGTATATTGTACAAACAATAACCTGAACAAAATAAAAAAAACTTATATAACATACAATTATATAGTTTAGTTATAATAAATAAAGGAATTTGTACAAAATTTTTATATACATATCTATAAATAAGAGATTTGACATATAACCACAACCAACTAATTAATTGTTTGTTTTAAAATTTTAAAAACACAATCTCATATAGAAAAAATATTTTACATATCACAACAACCAACTTCCACATTTAACGTTACTAAATAGATTTGACATATCACAATAACCACATTTAACATACTAAATTATAATTTACAACTATAAATAACAACCTCATCTACATCTAAAACAACAACACGATATCACCAACCAAAAAAACTAAACAAAAACATCTTCCTTCTAATTACCTATCCTATTTCAAAATGAATCCGAGCAACACCATTCCCACAAATGAACCGAATCAACAAACTTCACCAAATGAAACGATTCCACCAAGTTCATTCAATGAACCGAATCCCAATGCACCAAATGATGATATAAATTCAATAGGAATTAGGATAATCAAGTTAACGGAATCGATGAAATATCATGCAGCAATATTAACGATGAAACACCAAGCAGAATGTAAAGAAGAACTCTTCAAGAATCAATTGAAAGCAGCTAAGATAGAATATGCTTTAGCAATTTAAAAAAAAATCCAAAGTGAACCAAATTTCAATGTCAATGAAGAAATAGAAAGACTTCAACATGAAAAAATAGATGCGGATATAGGTTTGATGTATTCTTTTGTTTCGGATATTAATTTCCGACGTGACCATGATATTGATTTCATGGATTAATATGTTTTTTAAATGTTTTCGGCTAATGCTTATTATCTCAAATAATATAAAAATTTGTGTTTATCAATTTAAATCCCACTATTTTCATATTTAAAATAAATATTAATAACTTAAAATATTAACTAAAATTTAGGAATGCCAAATCCAAACGCATAACATATAAATATTATTAATTATCGTCATGTAAAAAAGGAAACATATTAGGTAATACAAATTACCTATCTTATGAATATGTACAAACTAAGATTAAAATTGTGGTAATAATTATATGTCAACATTTTGTATATTCGTTTGTCCATTTAAACTATTGTCTACTTAGTTTATATGGGGATGCATAACATGTATTGATTTGGAACATATTTTGTGTTATCTCAAATAATATAAAAATTATGTGTTTATCAACAGGTTATATAAATAACATTTCTATTAATATGTACAATGTAACATATATAGTACATTTTAACATATTTTGTTTTTTTTAGTTCTAAATATTAAACTATTTTGTATTGTAATATATTCTATGCACTTGTTTTGTAAATAATATAGATTGGACATAATTGATTAGGATAAAACTGATAGATTAATAACATTAGTACATTAATTATAACATAACAACATTGCCATACATAATTAAGAATTTTAAAAACTGGTAAACAAAAATTATTAGAAACCACCACCAATTTGTTCTAGTGCAGCATAGATCTCATCACCTTCTTCCATCGATAGCTAAAAAAATACATTAAAAACTTACTTAGCATTCTTATATACACAAATACGTATATAAAATAATTAAGAGAATTTGTAATACAGATTCAACAGTTGCATTAGGGTTAATACGCTTTCCATCATAAAGGAACCGAACCGTGTTGTATTCCATGTGTTTCTTCTCACAATAATTCGTGAGAAGTTTCTTCAATCTTGTATGAATTCCAATACAATACAGAAATTGGTTTCCCTATTATAACAATATTATTATTATACAAATATTGATAAATTACAAAGATCTAAAATATTGTTTTTTTATAATATTAAGTAGTAAAATGTTTGTTGAATTACCTCTTGATCCATGACTCTGAGAGTGATTTTAGATTTGGTGAGGTTTCCGGACTTGGACTTCTTCTTGAGACGCAAGATTGGGTAGTTGTTATTGATGAACTCATGATATTATAATCTAAAACAAACTCTTAAATTTTTTTCAAAGAAGTTAAAACTAAAACTAATAGATGAAACTTGTACTCTTGAAAGTGACACTACCTATTTATAGGAAAAACTAAACTATAAAATTTAATGAATTTGAATTTCAAATTCGTAACCTACATGACCTTAAATCTAGCTTTGAACAACTCTTTCTTACACAAATATGACATTTCATTGAGTTGTCATAACTTTTACATATTCCCAAGATATGACACTATTTACCATTAAAAGAAGAAAATATTTTAAAAATTTTGAGATTTAAAAATTAAATTAAATTATTGTATATGTTTGTATGATATATATACATATATATTAAAATCACATTTTAATTTAATTGTAAAAGTACTTATAAAACTTGTTTATGTTTGTATAATTCAAATTGCAAAAATATTATGTGTATATGTATATTTAATCTTGTATCATTTTTTCAATAACAATAATTTCTGGTTTTAACAGTAAAAACTATTAGAATTCATAGTTTGACACAAAAAATTCACTATCAACATAAAAAATACCAAACATGTTTTTATATTGACAATATTAGCTAGTCATGTGTTAAAAGAATATCGAATAATAATGTGTTCAAACAATTGTACATAGTTGAAAGAAAACAAAAAATTAAAATAAACTTAAAAACGTCTTAACCTATTAAAACGTTTAAGAATATCGAGAATTATTCTTCAAAACGTCTCGTGAACAATTGCTTCTTCATATAAATGACCTACGGAACCTATTTCAACATGAACACAATATAATAATGTTAGTTTAAACATATTGAATAAAGTATATATGTATAATCTTATATAAATTACTTTTTTACCGCATGTAATGTTAGTTTAACACAGTATAATAATATTAGTTTACATCTATAATATAAGTACTTAAATAATAAACATTATTATAACTTCAATAATAAAAAAACACTTCAATAATAAAAGTATTCTAAATTAAATAAAAACAAATGTTTTAAACTTCCATACATCGAACATTAATTTAAAAAAATCAATACCACACTCTCTATAGTTAATTTCATAAAGATTGGTGTTGCTTAATTCATTATCAACTTCAAGCTTTTGGCCTTGGAGATTATTCAATTCAGTTTTGATATTGAAGTTAGGATCTCCTTGAATCCTCTGCAAAATATCAATCACGGAATCTATTCTTGTTTTTCTAACCTCGACTTCATGTCGATCCTCCAAAACTTCAATCTTAATTTTCATCATCTTCATGACGTTTATGTACTTCCTCCATCTAGACATATGGTTAATCTTCATAGGATCTTCTTCGATGTCTTCGTATTGATCAAACCTCATCATATCACCCATTATACAAACGACAATGAAACGTTTTTTTCTTGTTTAAGTTATAGAGTATCTATAACGATAATGAAACAATATGGTATATATAAGGTTCAATAAAAAAATTTGAATCGTCTCAAATTCTAAGTGTGTGTCGTTTCATATGCAAGTCGGATCACGTCGTTTCGATTTACTCATCGAAATAAATTATTAAATCATTAATTAAAATTGTTTATAATAACATATTTCAAACGTAGTATATCCATATTTGCAAAAGTAAAATATTATTGATTAGATTACCTGAAAAATATAATCTAACAATATATCTTATTCCATAATCTAAAATTATATATTCCAAAATACAATGTACGATGATTCCATATTCGCTAATAGTAAAATATATTGTTAGCTAATCTTAGGAACTTCGTTTAATAATTTTCATACTATCCCTTATATAATTACTTTGTACTTATTAGAATTAGATTCTATTAGTTAGAACATATTAGTTACATAATATATTATTTAAAAACATATCTATCCAATTATTAGTTAAAAGTTATTACATAAACGTTCATCAATAATAAATAAATTAAAATTCCAACTAACATATCAAATGTGGCGACTCTTCCAATAAGTCACCTTGAAAACCTAAGAAAAATTAAAACAATGACCAAAAGTTTAGGTTATAAAACAGGGGAAATCAAACAAAAGATACGGTCAAATAAATTACCTACATCATTAATATATGTCGTCTTTAACATATCGTCCTTCTAAATTTTGAAAGATTTCTTTGAAAACCACATTCATAGTTTGCGTTTGTGGTTTGCCATCTTTGTCCACAATCAAAATCTTTAAACCTTTTTTAGAAGTCACCCAAGATAATGCAACATACAACTGACCATGAGAGAAAACTGGTCTTGGAAGGAAAAGACCAACTTCCTTTAATGATTGACCTTGACTTTTATTAATAGTCATCGCAAATGCAACAGACAATGGAAATTGTCTTCGATGCATCTTAAATGGCAATTTAGCATCTGTTGGTGTTATAAGAACTTTAGGAATTAAAACACGATGACCAACCTTGTCTCCAGTTATGACCATAGCCTCTAAAACGTGATTCGCCATTTGTGTAATCTTTAACCTTGTACCATTGCACAAACCTCCTTTAGAATCAATATTTCTTAGTAACATAACTAGAGCCCCTATCTTTAGACAAATAATATGTTGCGGCAATCCATGCACATTAATATTGTTTAAAAAATCAGGAGTAAACACAAGATTCTCGATTGCTTTCATATCCACAGGATCTATGCTATCTGTACTTAGATAGATCATTTCCTCACCTGAAACAAAAATAATCGATACACATATATATTTTTTCTTATAACAATCAAAGCCGCGAAAATAATGCTTTTTCTATAAGTAAAATTTTTCTTACCTTCCATATTGTCAAGCATTAAATCATTGATCATACCCACATCATCATTCGTTGGACATATTATTGCTCTTTCTTGGAAAAACTTTGGATCTTTATACTCTTAAAATACTTTAGGATCTCCATAAATTTCTTTGCTTATTACTTCCATAGGATCGCATTATTTGATAATAAGAAACTCTGATGGTATATCGATCATAACTTCTCCATCATTAGGTTCTGATAACTTCCCATCACCAACATCAATACTCAAATTCTTCGATTTCCTTTGCTTCATCAATACTCAAATCTTTATTCAAAAGTCTCATATTCTTGGTTAACTTCAAAACTTTACAATGTTTCCATAAGTGAGAAGCATTTAACGAAGATAGTACAATCTCTGTTCTTCCAGCACATATTATAACAGGCAGAATTTGTCTAAAATCACCTCCACATACAATCACTTTCCCACCAAACGACTTGTTTTCGGTATTGACTATTATATATGAGAAATTTCTATCTAGAGTTTCAAAACAATGCTTACTCATCATAGGTGGTTCGTCCCAATTTATAAAGTGAGGACTCTTTAACCAAATTAGCCATATCAGATCGGGGTTTCATCCTACACATTGTAAATTCATCGGGATTCAATGGAATTCTAAATCGTGAATGTGCAGTTCGTCCACCCTCCAGTAGAAGGGCTGAAATACCATTGGAGGCTACCTTAAGGACAATATCTCGTTTACACCTTAAAGCCGCAGAAAGAGTCTTACACATGAATGTCTTACCCATACCTCCAAAACCATATACAAAGAAAACGTCTCTCTTTTTATTCGTAACAGCTTCAATTATCTTATCATATACCAACTTCTGTTCAGACGTCATCAATTGAATCCATTCCATATGATTTCCTCTCAAATATTCATGATCGTAGCTAGTTTCATCAACAATGAATCTATTGGAAGAATCTCTATCTGTTTTGGTTGGTTGAGGCATAGTTTTAAAGTAACTAAGATTGCTTCCATTGCGTAAAAGCAATTCATTAATCTCGAGTAGAGCATAATTTCTTTTTTCTTCATCAGTCAATTTAAGATCTTGTTAAAAAAAGTAAAAAAATAATAATTACTAACTCAATGTTAGAATACACACACACCAAAAACGAAGTCAACTTACTTGGGTTTTTCCATTCTTTTTGCTTCTGATGCTCAATATCTTCATTTAGATATTCCCACGTTTTTTTCCGCACATCTTCAGGATTTAGTAATGAGGTAGACAAAAGCATCATAGCAAACAATTTCTTAGCATATCACCGAAACACCAAAGACTCGCTGAGATAATACTGTCAATATAAGCTTGGTCGTCATCAAGGATTCCGCGTGCACAACATGCTTCTTTAAAAGTAGGATAGACTATGTCATTATAAGTTCTCAACTCTTCAAAACTTCTTGGACCTTTAACAATATTCCATAGAATTCTCATATAATAAGGTTCTTTCAAATTACGTGGAACATAGTTTATCCTTCCAATTGAAAATCCTCTCTTCCTTTCTTTGAATATTTTCTTTTTTCTATCCCATATAAATCTCGTTGGCATTTCTGCATATGTAAGGGTTCTAGCTATCGCATTTACTTTGTTCAGTTCAAACCATGCAAGAAACATAGACGTTTCGATAGATTTTCTATTTAGAATTGTCTCCACTTCATCATCATCTTTGAAGAAAATAAGTTGCTTCCCTGGTAGATGAAACGACAATTTTTCGACTGGTGTGGTTCGAAAATGTATTGGAAATTCGAAAAATCTCCATGCAGCTTCTGTAGCAGAAACATATATGATAATATAAACTAAAATTATACGCTTGAATTAAGTCATATAAATACTTAATTTTTTAAAAAAATAGTATAGATACATACATGCAATCAAAATATTCTTTGATTTCATTCCTATGTTCATCTTTAATATTACCATTTGAACATCTTTTTCGTGTCCCATTCAAATTTTCCCCTTTCTCTACAAAAACAATCACTTTATCCGATCCTTTGTTAATATACTGGAATAAGTGTTTGATTGAACCAGTTTGGTTGCACCATTCAACATTAATATGAGCTCTGTAATGAAGTGACAATTCCTTATTGTATGGAACTACATATCTGTTGTCTAACTTAATACCATTTTCTCGACAAAATCACATGTATCACGAAGTCTATACTTAGGATATCCGTCTTTATCAACCATTGTGACATCATTATACGATTTCTGAAATTCTTTAGAACACTTCCTATCTTCCATACATGTATGTGAAGGATTAGGTGCACCACATGACCATGGATCATGCAGTCTTTGACAACATCGTAAAGATCAGGATCTGTATCTCTATTAGGAATTTCAACACATATAATCTTTTCGATATCATCNATCATCTCCTGTAGGAAATTTACAGCTTGGATGCATGAATAATAAGATATGAGCATGTGGAAGACCTCTCTTTTGAAACTCAATGGTATACATTGCTGAAATATATATAAATAAATAAAAACGTAAATTTATATGAAAAGTATAAATAAAAATATCATTTGTGAGATTGATATCTAACCTGAAGCGGTCTTCCCAAAGTGTTCCTTCTCAGTCAAATCCT
>OVBE01003845.1:1726-25662 GCA_900406425.1 Iberis pinnata | reverse complement strand
TAGACAAATTTGTGAGCCATCCAATGACACAACTCAATGAAATGTGTCAGAAGAAGAGCTTGAAATTAAGGTTTAACGACAGTTGGGAAGTTGATAAAAATGTTCATGTCTTTATTGAGGATCGTTTGGTTGGACATGGACATCATCTTATCAAAAAAGATAGTGCTCGTAACTGCGCTGCAAAAAATGCTATCGACTTGTATTAAAAAAAAGATATTATTTATATGTTTGTATCAAAATTGAGTTCTCGAGAAGAAATTGTACTATCTTTTATTTGAATCAACTTGTATTAAAAAAAATTTAGTTTTTATTATCATGGATCTGCTAGCTTGAACATACCAACGTCAAAATGTGCTCCGATCAGTCACGGTTGTCCGTTTCGTTGCTTGCACTTTTCGAATGGGTTTTATATCTTCTTTTTCTGTCTGGTGGTAAAAATTACAACTGACAAAAGGAAAACAACAAAAGCCAGGAACACAAGTGGCAGTTTCTTTAAAAAAAACCAAAAGCCAAAGAAGACACTAATGTTGAAAAACCGAAACAGTAAACCAACATAGCCGAACCTCAGGACCCGAGCAACATACTAGACATAGAAAGGAAACGGAAAATACGAAGAAGCTGCGAGAGAGCGAAGGCTGAACCAGGAAAAAATGAATGATGCACCACCAGAAGCACCCATCAGCCTGACAGGACGAAGATAAAATTCGGAAAGCCCCAGCAACCAAGAACTAGAGCAACACTCTTGGAACCGAATAGGTTTTACATCTATCTCCTAAAGTTATTTGGAAATAACCTATATTATTATATGAATTGTTGTGAATTTTCGACGGGATAAATACAAAATAATAAATAAATGAAAAATGATTGAGAATAAAAGTAATCCACGTTCAACGCAGGTACATATCTCTAGATATTTCTCCATCTTTTAGATAATACACAACTTTTAACGACATCTTTAATAAAAAGATTCGACATTATCTGACATAGTAAAGATTCTAGTAGGTTGCTCAATCAATCTTTGTTGTGTCTACTTACACTTATATGTTGGGTAGCAAGTCCACTTTTATCCATTTATTTAATAATCTGCAAAATCAAAGAGTAAGTAATACTCAAATCAGTTTGACGATCAACCGATACCAACGAGAACCTTTTTAGAACTCTATGAAATTTCACAAAGAAATTAATCTATAACATATAAACATGAAATATTATTTCTACGAAACCCTATATTTTAATATTATCAGATTATTGAAATAGCTAGTGATCACAAAAACAAATCGAAAAGACATGAATCTATGAAAAATTAAGAGAACCTGATGTTTGTGAGAAATATTGAAAGCGTTAGATTAAGATGAGAGAAAGAGGAAGAGAAGAGAGGAAAACCGGAGATAGATTAAAACAGAGAGAATGAGAAGTTGTTAGCAAAACAAAGAGAGAAACATAGAAATAAATAGAGAGATAATCATCGCGTCAAAGTCAAATATTTTTAATAAACATCGTATAGTGACAAATTTTTGTATTAAAGGCTAATTAAATATACGTATAGGCAGTAAAGAGAGAAATATATAATATACGTACGCATATATAATATGATTTACGCAGCTATGATGGGAAGATAAAGTCAGTCTCTCTCTCTGCCGCGGCTAAAGATGTTATAATACGCATATATAATGTGATTGACGAGGTGTTTAATGATGTGTTATTACGTTACCGAGGATAACAAAAAATTGAAGAGGCAGAAATACCAAAAATCATGCCTCTTCGATTAATACACGACTAATATAAGTTTTATTCTATAGGACTCAATTATTATTAAATCGGTAAACCTAATGAGGGTTGAGTTATTCTTAACTCGCTCATGTAATAAGGGCTGAGTTATTATGTCAGTTTTAATGTCATAGTAGGCAGCTATGATGGGACGCTAAAGTCAATATCTCTCTCTGCAGCGGCCAAAGATGTTATAATAAGCAGTTATAATTTGATTTATGAGGCGTGTAATGATGTCTTATTATGTTATTGAGGAGAACAAAAAATTGAAGTGGTGGGCATACCAAAAATTATGCCTCTTCGATTAATACACGACTAAAATAATTTTTATTCTATAGGGATGAGTTATTCTTAAATCGGTAAACGTAATAAGGGTTGAGTTATTCTTAACTCGGTAACTCAAGGGTTTTTATGTTATTTTATGACAAATATCTCTCTCACGTCTTAACCCATAAATTAATATGATTTTTTTATAAAATTCAACACATCAAAAGCATCACAAGTGAAGAAAATAACGATAAGTCAGATTAACGAATCAAAATCAAATTTCAACTATAATTACGAAAAACAACTTGGCATAAAGGAGAGAGTCTTGCAATGGTAAAGAGTTAATTTCTTGAGGATTGGTGAATTCTCCAAAAAATAACTAACTTGCTTAATCCATTTTGTGCCACTGATTGGAGTTTCAATCTCAACATAATCGAGAGATGTTAAGAGACACTTAGGCATGGATATAATTTAAACTTCATCATCATCATGTTTATGAAAATCATAAAATTTCTGAAAACAAAACCAAATGGAAAAGTTAAGTGCAACATAGTTTTTAGACTCCTAAGGAGATAAAGTTGATAGTTTTAACTAAAAAAATCTAACCACAACAAGAGATTTCAGATTCGGACAACTCTCAAGAAAAGTTGACAACTTCTTCAAGCCGGGATAGCTAAAGCTAGCGTCCAAGAAAGAAACGTTATGAAATAAAGGTATACAATGACCACATTTTAAATAATCAAAGATGTCCTGCAAAGAAAGTTTCATAAGTTTCTCAACTGAATCCAAATAATAAAAACTTAGATAGTCAATTCAAAAAATACTACCTCAATTTTATCTAAACCGATGAACAATTTTTTTACACATGAGATCTCAAGAAGAAGATCACAAATGATATTTATCATTAGGTGATCACTTGGATCATTATCAAAAGCAGAGTTAAGATCTGACACACAAAGAGATTCTAATCGTTTTAATCTGAAACTTCCACATTGAGTAGGGGAGAGGCGAAGGTACTCAAGCTTAGGAGCATCAATTTCAAACGTTAACACGTCCGAATCTCCGCTACCACTATCAAAAAGTTTAAAACTCAGTAGAGACTGAGAGCAAACACGTAAAAATTGTATATCACTCAAGATACAATTGGTTATGCATACGCTTTCAAGAACTGGACAGCTTGAGATCAGCTTCTCCACATCCATATCATCGACAAACTTTACCAGATAAAGTTTGATAAGGCAAAAATATTGACATTGGTTTAGTCAAGATTAAGTAACCGAGATCCAAGTATACCAAGCTCTCGCAGGTATAAATGGCCAAAGGTAACTCAAAACCATCATAAGGCGCAACCCGGTCGGATATGTGGAGATTTTTAACCTTCCATTCAATCAAAATTTCGATCCAATTCTGGAGATGAACCATACATGTCTTATCATCATCTAAACAGCAACCAAACCTACAACTTTGAAAGCAAGATTCTCTGTTTAAAGCAGAAACTTGTAAACGAAACTCATTAGGGCATTGCATTCTTGAAAATAAAAGTAATCCACGTTCAATGCAGGTACATATCTCCAGATATTTCTCCATCGTTTAGATAATACACATTTTTAACGACATCTTTAGTACAAAGATTCGATATTATATGACATAGTAAAGATTTTGGTAGGTTGCTCAATCTATCTTCGTCGTGTCTACTTACACTTATCTGTTGGGTAACAAGTCCACTTTTATCCATTTATTTAATAATCAGCAGAATCAAAGAGTAATTAATACTCAAATCAGTTTGATGATTCAACCGATACCAACGAGAACCTATTTAGAACTCTATGAAATTTCACAACTAATTTATAACATATAAACACGAAATATTATTTCTACAAAATCCTAAATTTTAATATAATCAGATTATTGAAATAGCTATTGATCACAGAAACAAATAAAAAACACATGAATCTATGAAAAGTTAAACGAACCTGATGTTTGTGGAAAATATCGAAAGCGTTAGATTAAGATGAGAGAAAGAGGAAGAGAAGAGAGTAAAACCGGAGATAGGTTAAAAGAGAGAGAATGAGAAGTTGTTAGCAAAATAAAGAGAGAAACATAGAAATAAAAAGAGAGATAATCGTCGCGTCAATGTCAAATATTTTTAATAAAAATCTTATAGTGACGAATTTTTGTATTAAAGGCTAATTAAATATACTTACACGTAGTAAAGAGAGAAATGTTTAATAAACAGTTTCACTTGCCTTCTTCGTCTCATTTTTTGTTTCTTCTCTCTCTCTCTCTCTTTATTTCTCCCTATCTATCTCTTTCTTCCAAATGGATCATTTAGCTAAGACCCGAATTGAAGCTTATGTTAGGAAACGAACTAACTCTCTAACGGTCTATGCTATTAAGCAAGAAGGGCTTGATCATATTCCTAAATTTCATTGTGCGATTACGGTTTTGGGACGGAGATTCAAAACTCTAACCTCCTACCCGACACAAAAAGCCGCTAAACAAAAAACCGCAAGATTAGCATTGGAATGATTGATTATACAAGTTGGTTTCTACCTCTTTTAAAATAATTATGTAAATTTGCATTTTTCTAAGTTTAGAATCTTTGTCATTTTTGTGATCCAGGATGATGAAGTTCCTGGTGTTCGTTACAAAAATATGTTGCAAGTAATTGCTCAGAGAAAACTAAATACTTTTCCAATTTATAATACTATCGTCATTGGTTCACCGCATGATCTTTATTTTGTATCAACCGTTCAGTATGGTCAAAAAACTTTCAGTGGAATGGAAGCTAAAACAAAAAAATTGGCAGAAATGAGTGCCGCTGAAGAAGCCTTGAAGAGAATCAAACATGGTGGTGGTGAATTTGATTTTTTTTTTTTGCCTTTGAGATATTTATTTGTGGAACTTTCATTGTATGTTCCTCTTTTGATGAGTATATAAATCATCGTCTGAAAAAACAGCCTTATAAATAGTTTGGCTTTTTAGTTTTCAATCTTCAAAGTTGGTACTCTATGGGGTATAAAATAATTACTTTCTTGTTTCGTTTATGTCTCAAGTAGTGGTTCTAACGAATTGAATTGTTTAGTTGGCAATGATGATTCAGGTACTAGAGAATATGAATCTGATTAAGTGGCTGGGATATGATGGGAATGGAAGTGGCTCTGATTGCAAAGTAGTTGGTAAGAAGAATAGAAAGAAGAAGAAGAAGATATTCATTTCTTCTTAGCTTAGAGCATCTCCAATGGTTAAGAACCTTTAATGGTTCTTAACCAATTTTATAATAATTTAAATGTTCTAGAAACTTTAGGTTGGTTCTTAATTTTCTTAACTCTCCATTGGTTTCTCAAGGTTCTTAAAAACTTTTTTTTTTTTTACACTTCAATCATAAACCATTTCAATACATAACCATTTAAAACACTTAACTAAGAAATGGTTATTAGTAATTTATCAATTTTCTATTTATTTTTTCAATTTAAATAGCTAAGAAATCTTCTTAAGATCTTCTTAGCAACTCCAATAAAGGTGGTCAAAGAATGCTTCAGTCTTTCTTTAAGTTATACCTAAAGATTTCTGATTTTATGATGGTTTAAGAAAGCACTGTTAGTCTGTTACCATCAGCACTTCTGGTTTGCTTACCTGACCACCTCGATTGGTGTATCTTATTGAAAGTTCTTAGCAAAAAAGTGTTAAAAAATAATAATCAGCTTGATGTAACTTAGCCATGTCGTGTCTTTTAAATTATATAACTTAGGCATTCAGTAAAAATAACTTACCCATTTTGTTTATAACTGTATAAGACAATAATAATAACTCAGCCGAATGATAAACAATAACTTAGCCGTGTAAACATAACTTAGTCATATAATATTGATAAATGTTTTTAAACGAGGGAAATGATGTTTTACTATGCATCTATTAGGCTATGATGTGATATTACTTTGTCGAGGTCAAACCGTATCCGAGAATTCTCATGCGTGCAAAAACTTTTATGACTTTGACGCGACGTGAGTTTCCCTCTCTTTATTGAAAAAGTAAAAAATCTTTCTTTAAAAATTACAAAATCTTTATTTTATAAAAAAATTTTAAATATAAAACATCCATTGAAAAGAAACAGAGTGACTACATTTTATATTGCCTCTCACTTTGAAAACACCAAAACTAGTTCGTTTTATATTCATCAAAATTCTCTGCACAAATCTCTTTATAATGCCTAGGTCCTCGAAAGGGTCTTCTTGGGTATCAACAAGATCTCCATCTCATGAACCAATTCATACGAACAAAATTACTCTCATAGTCGGGGATGAGTATGAATTTGTGATGAGTGTTCGTACACGTGGGAAGAAAATAATGTCTGAGTATTGTAAATTGAAAAATGTTGATCGTGGCACGGTTCGCTTCATGTATGACAACAAGTGACTCAGACCTACGGATACTCCTCTTTCGGTTATTTCACTCGCTTTTTTATTTAATAACTTTTTTTAAATCCAGTATATCCAAAATTAATATTGTCATGTTTTAAATTTCTTTTTGAGTTAATGATGGAAGACGGTGCTGAGATTTTTGTGGTCTTGGAGTAGTTTGAAGTTTGATGGTGGTTTGTTAGCTGTTTGTATTTTATTTTCTTTTTGAATATTAAAAATTCTCGTAATTCCAGTATGTTATGCAACCTCTGAAAGTTATAAGTTATAACCATGATTATAACTCAGTCGTAAATTAATCATAACTTAGTCGGCAAGTAAAGAACATAACTTAGAAATACACAAAGATAAACAAGGCCTTTAGTAGGATAACTCAGCTGTAACGTTCGTTTATTACTGTTTCCTCTCACTTTGAATCCATTATAACTGTATAAGATAATAATAATAATAACCCAGCCAATTGATAATCAATAACTTAGTTTTGTAAACATAACTTAGTCATATAATATCAAGAAATTGTTATAACCGAGGCAAATGATGTCTTACTAGTAGTACTATGCAACTATCTTGGGATAATACGTTTACAAGGTCAATAAATTCAGTCTCTCTCTCTGCCGCGGCTAAAGATGTTATAATACACATATAATGTGATTTACGAGGCGTGTAGTAATGTCTTATTACTTTACTGAGGACAACAAAAAATTGAAGAGGCGGGTATACCAAAAATCGTGCCTCTTCGATTAATACACGACTAATATAATTTTTATTCTATAGGGCTGAATTATTCTTAAATTGATAACGTAATAAGGGTTGAGTTATTCTTAACTCGGTCATGTAATAAGGGCTGAGTTATTATGCCAGTTTTTATGTTATATTAGGCAACTATGACGGGACGACAAAGTCAGTATATCTCTCTTCCGCGGCCAAAGATGTTATAATACGCAGCTATAATGTGATTTACGAGGCGTGTAATGATGTCTTATTACGTTACCGAGGACAAAAAAAAATTGAAGAGGCGGGTATACCAAAAATCTTGCCTCTTCGATTAATACATGACTAATATAATTTTTATTCTATAGGGCTGAGTTATTCTTAAATCGGTAACGTAATAAGGGTTGAGTTATTCTTAACTCGGTCACATAATAAGGGCTGAGTTATTATGCCAGTTTTTATATCATATTAGGCAACTATGACGGGAAGATAAAGTCAGTATCTCTCTCTGTCGTGGCCAAAGATGTTATAATACGCAGCTATAATGTGATTTACGAGGCGTGTAATGATGTCTTATTACGTTACCGAGGAAAACAAAAAATTGAAGAGGCGAGAATACCAAAAATTGTGCCTCTTCGATAAATATTCAAATATTTTTCTCTCTCTATTTGCTCACAACTTCTCAATCTCTCTCTCTTAAACAATAATCAGCTTAATGTCTCTTAGTCGTAACGTGCAAATGAGGCAATCATTAAAAATAACTATATGTATCATTTATTGCTGCATAAGACAGTAAGAATAACCCAACCGATTGATAAATAATAATTTAGCCATCTCATAAATAATTCGTGTAAACATAAGTCAGCCGTAAAATATCGAGAAAATTTCTTAAATAATCGAACGAAAAGTTTATTATAAATTTCCGGCTCATATTCAAACAGATGTTTATGAAATGCAAGTAAGAATATTAGTAAAAAAATTTTAATTTACCAAATAATCATATTACAATCTAACTTCATGGAGTAGATAACAACCCAATGTACTCATAATAATTATAAAAAGGCTGAATTGTAAAAGCTCTCGTGATTTGAAAACCTTGGATCTCAAACCGGTCAAGCAATCCCGAATCAAGATTCCAGTACACTACTTCAAAGGGTTGAGAAGCTTCACGGTTAAAATATGACAACGCAAGAGCACTGTTATGGGTCATGCCAGTACTAACCAATCCATCTTTATTGACATGAGATTCCCAAAGTGTTGGCAAAATATGAATATGTCTTGTCCACTCATGTTTGTGCTCGTTCTCCAAAATTCAAAATTCGAAGGTTTCTCCAATAGGTATCCAACAGGAAGACATCAAAGCTAGTCTATCCTTGTAATCGAAGATTATCGTCGCGTAAAGATTTAAGTTCATAGCAGCGGCTATATTGATGTACATAAAAGTTTCTGTCTCCAAATTAAAACCAATAACACAAAATAAGTGATGCGGAGAGAATATACAACCAACAAAATATATATACCCGCCAACACATATGTTGTAATCGTCCGCAACTTGAAAGGGAAAAAAACATCGGACTACTCTCAAAACGAGGTTTAAATTCTGCAGGGTCAATACCGAGTTATAAACAATAAGCCATTTCATATATTAGCTGATTGATAAACAATAAGTTTAGGCGTATAATATCAAGTAATTGTTATACCCGAGGAAAATGATGTCTTACTACGCAGCTATGATGAGATAATATGTTTTTGAGGTCAAACCCTATGCATAATATGTTAGATATTATGTCACAGTATTAGGCAGTTTCAACGCGACGATTTTCTCTCTCTCTCTCTCTCTCGTTCTCTCTATCTCTCTCTCTCTCTCTCTCTCTCTCTCTCTCTCTCTCTCTCTCTCTCTCTCTCTCTCTCTCTCTCTCTCTCTGACGCTGATAATGTGATTTTACGAGGCGTGTAATGATGCTTTTCGTTACCGAGGCAAGGTTTGAACCTTGGTTGATGCAGTAGATGCAGAGGTGACTACCATTGGACCACTTGCTCATTTGTAAATATAGATGTTGAATCAAAGCAGTTCCATATATTAAGAAGTATGTGGGGATTACCGAAAGGGCTTTTGCTTGATACATTCAACGACCATAAAAATGGATACATCTTTGATGGAGATCATTGTGAGTTTGGTGTTGATATCATTGTTACTCCACCTCCTACTACATGGGAAACCATATGTTTTGATGAAGAACTTTATCATCCCAAGTTTTCTTGGACTTTGGAGAATTTCTCTCAGATATAAGAAAATCCTCTCATATCAAATAATATTTCAAGAGGCGGGAATACGCAAAACAAGAAAGACCCAGAGACAAACAGAAACAAAACAACATAGAGCGCGAAAATAAAGAAAAGGCGGTAAACATGTTACTCTATGTTACTCTATGTTTTTAATTCTTACAGTATTCATGTGTTGTAATAATAACTCATGCTCTTTGTTGAAACAGAACAAGGGATTGTGACTTACGACTATAAACCTCACATGTAAACTTGGGGCCAACTTGGAAGTTTTTAATCAACTTAATTGTTTATCACTTACAAGTTGACCCCAAGTTTGCATGTAAGGTTTGTAGTCTTAAGTCACAATTCCTTGTTCTGCTTCAATAAATCAATATATGAGTAATCTTCATACTCAATCTCATTATCTTACTACTAATTTACTTCTTGCAGTAGTCATGTATTATAATAATAACTTAGTGTATTTTTAATGGGAAGTTTCATATAATAATAATTGGTACTACTCACTCGTAAGTCGTAACACAAACATGCTAATCAATAACTCCCCCGTATTCAAACAAAACTTAGAAGAACTGAAGAAGAAACAGTATATTGATAAGAGAAACATAATTTTGTAAACTACAGAAAAACTTTATCAAAAACTCAGTCGTATCAAAAAAATCTAAATCTATAAATCACTTTCACATTAAGCCCACTCTTATTACTTAGCTGAAATGTTCATCTTTAATAAATATAACTTATTCATATCGTTTATTATAAAACAATAATAATAACCCTGCGGAATGATAAACAATAAGTTAGGCGTACAATAACCAAGGGAAATGTGTCATACTGTGCAGCTATGATGGGACAATACGTTTCTGAGGTCAAACCCTATGCTTATTATATGTCAGCTATTATGTCAAAGTATTAGGCAGTTACGAGGCGTGTAATGATGCTTATTACGTTACCGATGACAAAAATTTGAAACTAATTACTTTACTCAGACATATAGAAAAGAAATCCAAGCAATTAGTAGTATAACTCAGCCGTAACGATAATTTTAAATTTCATAACTCAGACATTTTGTAAAAGTAACTCAGAAATACAATAACAATAACTCGGCCGTACTAAAATAATTATGATTCGTCCGTCAACGGTAAAATGTAACTCAGCCATTCACAAACCATTACTCAGCTGTTTTTTTATTAAACGAGAACTCAGTCGTATCACAAAAACATTCAAATCCATAAATCAGTTTCACATTAAGCCCAGTCCTTTTTTTTCTTTTTTTCCCACACATTATGCCCACTCTTATTACTTTAACGAGGTGAAAAAAAGATGAAGAGGCAGGAATACGCAAAATTTACGAGGCATGTAATGATGCGGGAATACGAAAAATCATGACTCTCTTTATTTGCCTCATTTATAAAAACTACTCGGTATTATAAAACCTGAAGTGAACATTATAAAAACATATTACTCAGTCGTTTCATAAAAACATTCAAATCCCACTCTTATTACTTTATCGAGGTAAATAAAAAAGTAGAAGAGGAGGAAATACGCAAAATCATGACTCTTCGATTATTATATCAAAAAGGGATACTCCGCCATTTGTCTTTGAAGCGTTGGTTCTCACTCTATCTCTCTATTTATCACTGTTTGCTCTGTTAATTTCTTAACAAATTCACAATCTCTCTCTTTTGATTTCGATATTGCTTACAAACAGTATGCATTGAATCCGCCTCCCTCCTTCTTATCCTATTCAAACACCAAATGGGCACCTAATCTCCAAATGCTTATTTTAATATTGTCTGCTTATCATATGTAACCACCAAAGGTGGTTCTGGCAGTACTATGAGGGCGTGAAAATGTGTCTACCCTTCAGAAGAGGTGCTAAATTAGTTTTTGATATAGGCATGAGATTAAAAGCAGTTATTCGGATGCACCTCTTCTAAATGGTAGAAAAATTTTCACGCTGCATAATTATCTTCAGTTATGTAAATTTGAAGAGCCGATTATCTCTCTATTTATTTCTCTGTTTCTCGATTTACTGGCAAACACCAAAGTGGTAATTTCACTTAATATTTGTTTCAATTTTTTCTAACTGTTTCTTCTTGTTATTTTATGCATCCACTTCAATGGGATAGAGGAGAGAATCGATACGTTTACATTTCACTGATTCTTCTGAATCACAATGTTAAATCATTGTGAAGATGGAGTCTGCTGAGTACCACTTGAAGGATCCTTTGAAGTCATGCAGATTTTTGTATCAACAATAAAGCATAAAACATTCATCCATGAAGTGAAGGGATCTGATACAATTCTTGTTTTTATTTGTTATGCTGTAAATTAAAGTTAACTTGTAAGTGTTCTAACCAACTTTTGTTCTAAACCATCAGCCATCTAACTTTCTATGTAGTAACGAGCTGTAAATGCTGTCAAATGTGCATAGTATGCTGGTGGTACTATTGATACAAGTTGATGTAGTGCACATGAGCTGTGTTAATAGTGCCAATCGCATACTATATTCATATCTTGGCAGCATGTAGAGCACGTTACTACATGCGAAGTGAGAGTTCTTGTTTAGAACAAAAGTTGTTTAGAACACTTACTAGTAATCATCCAATTAAAGTACATGATGTAAATTTTTTATTTACATATGGAACAACTTTTATATTCATATTTACTTGTTAATGTAGTCATGTATTGTAAAATTAACTCAGCCTTATCAAACAAAACCCGGCCATATATAAACAGAACGTATCCGTAGTCAAACATAACTCAACCGTCTGAGAATAGGACTAAGTCCTAGACATAACTCAACCACTAAATAATAACTCTTAGTCGCAAAAGTAAAGACGAAAAACCCAGCTTTCAGTAAGCAATAATCAGCTTAATGTAACTCCGCCGTTTCGTATATTTTGAATTTTATAACGCATGCACTCAATAAAAGTAACTTAGCCATTTAGTTTTTTAATAAACAATAATAATAACCCAGCGGAATTATAAAAAATAACTTAGGCACTAAGAATAAAATTAGTCAAGGTTTCAAGCACTCCAATTGTACACAGGAAAACGAAGCCTTCGATAAGATAACTAAGCCGTATTGTTCATCTTAAAATTTTGCAACTCAGTCAACCAATGAAAAGTAACTTATTCGTATTGTATAGCGTTACCTAAGACACTAAGAATAATTCAGCCGAATGATAAAAAATAACTAAGTCGCTTCATATATTACACGTATTTTACGACTGACCACTAATATTGATTAATTATTAGGACCGAGCAAATGATGCTTATTACGTAGTATGAGGCTATGATGTGAATTAATCATAACTTAGTCGGCAAGTAAAGAACATAACTCAAAAAGACATAAATATAAACAAGGTCTTCAGTAGGATGACTTAGACGTAACGTTCGTTTACTACTGTTTCCTCTTTTAATTTATTCATATGTTCTCATCCGTGCCAAAAATATATGACTTTGACACGACGTGATTCTCCCTCTCTTTCTTTAAAACGTAAAAAATTCTATCTTTAAAAATTACAAAATCTTTATTTTTTCAAAAAAAATTTAAATATAAAACATCAATTAAAAAGAAATAGAATGGCTACATTTTATATTGCCTCTCACTTTCAATCCATTATAATTGTATAAGACAATAATAATAACCCAGGCGATTGACAATCAATAACTTACCCGTGTAAACACAACTCCTCAACCTCTCACTTTGAATCCATTAAGAAAATCTATTAATTCGATACTACTCTCTCGTAGTACAAACATTATATAAACCAATATCGATATTAGCCGTGTAAACATGACTTAGTCGTATGACCGAGGCAAATGATGCCTTACTAGCACTATGCAGATTTGATGGGATAATACGTTTTTGAGGTCAAACACTATGCTTATTACGTCCCAACTATGAAAGGCGATAAAGTCAGTCTCTCTCTCTGCCGCTACTAAAGATGTCATAATACGCATATATAATGTGATTTACGAGGCGTGTAATAAGAGATCTTTACACGCTTCATTAGTTTCTTTTAATTATTGTTTTTCTCTATCTAAAAATATGCAATCACACCTTTTGCCCAAAAACACAGTTTTCTATAATTAATTAATGGAGTAGTATCCATAATAAATTGAAAAGTTAAGTTTTAATTATTGAAATTTGGAAAATATAGATAAAACGCGTGATTGTGTACTTAAAACTTAACTTTTCAATTTATTATGGATACTACTCCATTAACTAATTATAGAAAGATATGTTTCGAGGCAAAAGGTGTGATTGAGTATTTTTGGAAAGAGAAAAGCAATAATTAAAAGAAAGTGAAAAATCAAGTAATATGAATAAAAAAATGAAATCAAGAAAATTAAGTATGGTAAGAAATAATCTGGCTTGGTTATAAAAATATTTCTCGATATTAGTGTAATATGAAAAGGCAGAAATATTTAGCCGAATTGGCAAGGAAAAGATATCTTATTAAACGGCTGGTCGTTTTTTGGTGCATGTATGAGTTATATTTTTCCTATACGGCTGAGTTATTTTTAAAAAACGGCTGAGCTTTTTTTGTGCATGTTTGTTAGACAACTGAGATATAGAAATGTAATAAGCTTAAAATACGTGATATACAAACTCATAATCATCTATAATTATCTGGTCCAAACTCCTCAAACACATATACTAGTTCAAGTCAAACTCTTGTTAATATCCACTCGGGCTTCTCCCGGCAAAGCTCCCAAGTGGCTGCTCAAAGTACAATTAAACATAACACAATTTATGCAGAGAATGTTCATAGAGTTATCAATTTCATTACGATTTCAGTTATGAGGTAAGAGTTATCAAGTTACCGACTTAAGGATAACTCATTCCTTATTATATTCTAAACAAAGCGTCGACATCATGATAAATGTTGAGTCATGCATGATGTTGTACTCAGCAATGGTGTGATTATCCTTGAGTTGTATGCCTTGAAAGATCAGTCTCTCGTGTTCCAGTTGAATACCGTTCGTCTCCCGAAGCTTAGCCTTAACTTCTGCAATTGTATCGGATCCTTTAACCTCAACGATGTCAGTCCTGCCCGAAAGAGTGTTTACAAATATACACATGGTTTCTTTATCAAGACTTGGTTTATCAAGACTTGGACCAACTATCATAGCAAGTTTACGATATGGCCCATCGATCTTGAGGTCAAAGGATTTGACCCTATCTTTAACTTCAAAGTTTATGCTCGTTCCCTCCAACTTTTTTCCAAAATAAAAGAAATTTTCTATGTGTTTCTTTCTCTCTTAGGGTTTTTCATATTTATATATATAACATTACGTAGGTCGGTTCGTGTCAAATAAAAATAATATTTTATTTTTTCATTTTTGTTTTTATTTTTTATTTTTCGTCTGATACAAACAAACACAAGCAACAAAGAAATATAACAAACAAACAAGAGCAACCAATAAGGATAAAGACAAGGAAGAACACTATTGAAAGGACGAAGGCGAAACTATCCATAGAGGCACTCACAAAGAAAGGATGATAACAGATTGAAGAGTCAAGGACTGACGAAGAAGATGCAAGGAGCGGAAGCTTGTCCTGGATGAAGAGAAAACTGAGCTCCGGGGAAGTTTGAGTAGAAGACTCTTGGAAGACTAAACTACAGCTATGAGAATGGGATAATCCCCACTCAAGCAAAATCAGAAGCCGAGCAGCTTTGACAGAATCGAGAACCAGAGCGAGATCCGTTGAAAACGACAGAAAAGACCGACGCCAGACGGAGGAGCAGAAACCCCGAGTACATAAATGATGGAAGGGGCAGAGCTGGCCCGAAATTCCCAGTAAAGACCATAGGCTATTCGTCCCAGTCATTCATACATAACAGCAAAGCATCAGGAGAACCCGAACCAAACCGACAAGGAAAGAAATGACAACCTCAAGAACATCAGGCCCAAAAAAGGAATTGCAGATGGGTCTACTATATTAGAACCCATAAAAAGAACCGACAACCCACTTAAGCAAACCTACTTCAACCAGACACCAAGAAAACAAGACCAGAACTTTCAAAGCAAATCGGGAGGGTTAACTAGAACCCGGAACCTGTGAAGAGCTTCAGAAGAAGACCAACACGAGGAACAAAGCATACCTGAACCCAAAGAGCATGCCGGAAAACCCGACACAACCTTACCAATGCTGCAATATGTGGATGAAACCAAGAATGAAACCCAGTCCCTGGCGAAGAAACCGGAGATGGAGAACCGACCACTGTCGTGGACCATCCACTTCACTGCAATAACGGAAAAAGAGAGGAGAAGAGACTACAAACCTTAAAACCCCAAAGAAACCAGATCTATCGAAGTATCTTAGACCTTGAGCCTAAAGAACCGCTAGATCTAAAGCGATGGAGCACCAGAGACGACACGAGGACCCCAACACTGACCAACTCCTTCAAGACCTTGGCCTGCCGCAACAAATCTGGTGATTTGCGACCGAGAAAGCTGCGTTGGAGAAGAGATCAAAGCACAATTTTCAGCTCCACCGCCTCTAGAAACGGCGACAGATGGCAACACGTGGCACGAGCTTGTGCTCAGGAGAGGAAGAGAGGGCCTCCGAACGCTCCGACTAAGTGGCTCTGGCTTGAGAACGGCGGTGAGGTCCGATCGGCAAGAGATATAGGCATAGAGAGGGAATCGCGAGAGAGGAAGAAGAGAAAATTATTTTTTCCTTTTTGTTTTTATATATTAATAAAATGGAAATAAAATATTAAATACTAAAATGAAGAAAGTCTCCTTGCCAAATATTCAAGGAAACACATCTTTCTATAATTATAGCTTTTCTCTATCTAAAAAAATGCAATCACACCTTTTGCATAGAAACACATCTTTCTATAATTAATTTATGGAGTAGTATAATAAATTGAAAAGTTAAGTTTTAAGTATTGAAATTTGGGAAATACAGATAAAATGGGTTAAAAAGAGAAAAATTAATAGCACAATCATGTTTTTAATACAAATGATATCTAAAACATAACACAAACATAAACATAAAACCCAATTGTTTATATAGATAACTCAGATATCAAGAAACACATTAACTATTTGTGTTTAAAACACATTAACTCAGATATTAGTCTTGTATAATATGAATAAGTATTACCGCTTTTAATATCGAGAAATTTTCATAACCAAGGTCAAATTGATAGGATTTGCTTGTAAAATTCACTAAACTGTACACAAATAAAGGTCTGGTTGACGTTTTGCCAGTCAGAATTTCTAAAGTTTATTAAATAATAAAGGGTTTTTTAAAAATTTTATTACGATTTCAGTTACAGAGGTAGAAGTAACTCAGCCCTTATCAAGTTACCGACTTAAGGATAACTCAGTCCTCATTACATTCCATACGTACGAATAACTCAGCCCTTATAGTGTATTAAGAGAATTCATGGATATTTCTTTTTTGTTAAATATGTTATTTGTATGATTTTCATAAAGAAATGTTAATATTTACACATTAATCATAAAAGTATATGATAGATAATGTAAATAATGGATGGTGTCAAACTTTAGATGTTTAAGTTTTGACTTATTTAAAATAAGTAATTTATATCTCTTTTTCTTAAGAAATAGACTTGTAACAAGGTCTAGCCGCCTCTCACAAGAGCTCCCAGACATGTTTATCTAGGCAGCTCTGGAGATGACGTTTCTCTGCGCCGGCGGAGGTGCTTCTTGCCGGTGCCGCCTTCTTCACTCAGTCTCACGCTTCTTCTTCTGTTTAGGCTTCGTTTCAAGGTTCTATATCGTCTCTGTTTCGTCTGAGATTAATGAACTTCACCAGTGTGTCGTGAGAGTCTGTCGCCTCCGCATGCAAGGAGTTTTGTCATGATGCTTCTCTGTCTCGTTGGCTCCCCTCCTCCTCTACAAGCTCCATCTCCGCTCCCTTCCTCAGCCGAACCTGTGCCTTTTCTTCATCTCCCATCTCACCTCCTAGACGATACTATTCTCTCTGCATGTGGTGGTTTTGGCCGTCAAGTATTGTCTCATATCCGACCTGAGATCAGGCACAAGGTTTCTTCATCTGCCATGTTTACCAGTGACATTACATCATATTCAACAAATTAATATCTGATTTATCTTAGTTTTTTTGTTTATGCATGTTTTTCAGACATTTATGCTTAAGTTGTTCTTATGTAAGGTTTCTCAAAACATTTAGTTTAATGACAAATGTGGTTTGACAAAATAAAAGACTTCTATCAATTACCACTATTAATTTATTATTTTAAATTAAAATTATTTGGTTCAAGTTCTATATAGTTAGTACTCAAATTCGTCGGAAATGGACTTTGAGATTTTAGTTCTCAAATTTCAAACTTAACTTGATTGAGATTTATAGCGAATCTTGCAAAATCGAGAACATATTTGAATTCAAGAGAACAATATCAACCAATCTCAATAGCGCTTTTATTTGATTTGGCATAATTCATTATCGGATCTGAAATTTTAAAGGGACTTTACGAACATATACATTAGTGTTTTTAAATTTACTTTTGATTTGGGATATTCGATTTAAGAGCTTTGATTTGATATATAATTTGTTAAAGTTTATGATTATATTTTTCACAATTTGACTTTGAAAATTATACCAGTTGTACCAGATGCTATAGTTATATCCATTTTAATGAAAATTAAATTTGTCACAAATTTACTTTGAAATTGTAGCTCTCAAATCTAAAACTTAAATTAACGGAGTTATAGATTGAATCTTGAAAAAAATGATACTATATTTGAACTCAGGAGACAAAAATTAACAAAGCACTATGGTTTTTATTTGAATTTTGGATAATTCATTTTCGGAGCTGAAATTTAAAAGAGACTTTACGGATACATAAATTAGTGTTTTGAAATTTCCATTGTATATTTGGAATCCCCGTTTCGAGGGCCTCAATTTGATATATAATTTGTCATAGATTATAAAAAATTATTATTTGGTAAACAACAAACTTCAGAGCTTAATAGAATATGATGGAAGAAGACGATGGTGGAAGGATACAAACAATAATTTATTTTTAGTTTTTTAAAAATATTTAATAATTATAATGAAAGGATAAAATTGGAAGTGAACTATTTTAGTAAAAGAAAAAGGGCAAGTTGATTAAAAAGAGACGAGGTTAATTATACGGTTGTTATCTGCATATTTTACTTGGTTTTTTTTTATCATTTGCTGTTTGTGTTTTAATTTCGTACTGCTATTTAGAATTCATAGTTCCAATATTTTAAGCAAACTATTAAAGTAATAATCAGAACTCAGCTACTTTGCCGATGTAGAACAACAGATGTAGACATAATATTATAAATTTAACTTAGTCGTAATTGAAACTGAAGGCAACCATAACTTTTAACTAGTAGAGGTACGACAATTGGAGTGCTCGAAACCTTGACTAATTTCATATTGTTTTCCGCTGAAATTAGTCGAGATTTCGAGCATTCTAGTTGTCGTCCCTCTATGCAGTAGTCTTCAAACTATACGAACGGACTTGCTCTCAAAGTACATAACTCAGAAATACGCAAAGATAAACAAGGCCTTTATTAGGATAACTCAGCCGTAACCTTTGTTTACTATTGTTTCCTCTTTTAATTTGTTTACAAACTCTCTTTTTCGATTTTCCTCAGAAAAAAGGACGCATGAAATCTTTTTCGGAGAAACTTTTGATAACCCAACCGAATGATAAATAATAACTCAACCGTTAACATAAATAGTTTGGCGTGTTACGTTTTATTGTAATTTAAAGTAGTCTTTCTCTCTCTCTTAACATAAATAGTTGCAAACAACTTCTCAATCTCTCGCTTAATCTATCTAAGGTTTTCCTCTCTTCTCTTCCCCTTTGTCTCAGCTTAATCTAACGCTTTCGATATTCCTCACAAACAGCACGCATGCAATCTTATCTTTTATGATTTTGATTTTGCTCACAAACAGTATGCATGCAATCCGTTTCCCTCCTGCTTATCCTATGCAACCACCAAAAATGCAGCAAACCTTCAAATGTTTTTTGTAACATTGGCTGCTTATGTTCTGGTATACTGTCCGTAGTTTGCTCTCTAGGCTTTTGCTTGTTATACCCCACTATTTTTCCATTTCCTTTGCGGTTACTTAAGAAGTATCCATTGGTAGTTGATGTTATTTGAGTACCACATGAAGGACATCGAAAAGAGGAACTAAGAAGCTCATGAATGGCTGGGGGAAGGAATACAATGCTTGTTCATCTATCGTTTTTTTATTTGTTATGCTGTAAATTTAAGTTAGCTTATACATGTTTGAACTTATATTTCCTAGATGATGTTTACTATGTCATACTCCCTCGTTTTTATTTGATTGATCTTTTAGAAATTTCACACATAATAATAAAATAATCAAATTTTGATTAATATATTTTCTTGATAAAATATACACTTTCCCATATATATCAACCAAAATAATCAAGGAATTCAAATACTTTCATTTAATACTTATTAAACTTTGTAACTAATTAAAAGTAAAAAAACGTCAATCAAATGAAAACGGAGGGAGTATTACGCAGCTACTATGTCATAATACGAGGCTATAGTTAAACGAGAACTCAGCCGCATAAAAATATTCTAATCCATAACTCATTAGTTCATAAATCAATTTACATCGGACAAGTTTACACATAACGACGATGACAATTTCGGAGAAGACGACGAGTGCTGAGTTACGACTAGGTCAATAGACAATTTTTTCTTTTTCTTTAAAGGACTAGAGTGTTTAAGAAAGGGAAACATGCCGAAAAAATACCTAACTTTTCAATATAGGCCAAAAAAATCCCCAACTTTCAAATGACCAAAATAAATCACATATTTTACAAACAAAAACCAAATAAACTTAAAAATTCTAACTGACAAAATGTCAATCAAAACTTTATTCGTGTACAGTTTAGTGAGTTTTAATATTATTGTTTGCATTTTGTAAACATCTGACTAAATTATGGTTGAGTTCTATTTGATTACGAACTGAAAATTTTTAATAAACTTTTGGTTTGATAATTTACGAAAATTTGTCAATATTATACGTTTGAGTTATGTTAAACAGCTAATTTAAAGTATCATTATACGCGCCTCGTAAAATCACATTATCTGCTGCAGAGGGAAAGAGAGACTGATTTAATCGTCGCGTTATAGCTGCCTAATATTACGACATAATAGTATCTCACATAATAAGCATAGGGTTTGACCTCGATAATGGATTATCTCATCATAGCTGCATAGTACTACTAGTAAGACATCATTTGCCTCGACAATAACAATTTCTCGATATTGTACGATTAAGTTATGTTTACACGGCTAAGTTATTGATCATCAATCGGCTACGTCGTAACTTCCTAATACTCTGACATAATATCTGACATAATAAGCATAGGGTTTGACCTCAAAAACGTAGTATCCCATCATAGTTGTGTAGTACTAGTAAGACATCATTTGCCTCGGTTATAACAATTACTCGATTTCAACAATTTTTAGCTCGTAATATGGAAATTAAAAATAAATTGGCTCATTTATCACTTCGGAATATGTTAGTTGATCATATATGGGAGCACTTTGCAAATAGCTATGGTTAATAATTTTTATTTTTATTGTATGTATAATTTAGTTTTTATGTTTTTTTAATGTTTTATGTAAGTTTATAACATAGTATAATGTTTTGTTAAATAACATTGCTTGTAATATATATAATATGTATGTTTTAGTTGCTTATAAAAGTATTAGAACTTTGGTTTAAATAATTAAAATTACAAGGATTATCTTCCAAAATGCTAATTTTCATAAATTTAATTTTAAGGTTTCTTTTTGAGCTAAACCTTAAAAACTTCAAATTTGAGATTGAAGGAACCTCAAATTTTAAGTTCCTTTTTGGAGATGCCCTATATTATGGTTACACGACTAATATATGAAAAGGCTACGTTATTCTTTATCATTCGGCTGATATATTATTGTTGTCATACATAGTTATAAACGATGCGGCTAAGTTATCTTTATTGAATGTCTGAGTTATAAAATTTTAAATTACACAATACAGACGAGTAACAAATATTATTGTTCCAGGAAGCTGAGTTTTTTTTGCATTTTTACTCTTACGGCTGAGTTATGTTACATAAACGCAAAGTTATTATTACAATAATTGACTACTGCAAGATGTAAATTAGCATTAGGAAAACAAGATTGTGTATAAAGATTACTCAGATCCTGCTCTATTGAATCAGAACAACGGATTTACAGCATAACATGAGATCCACCGCATTGTCACGGATTTACGCCCACACATAGCTAGCATGTATGTTGTTCAATTTCAAAATCAGGTATGTCTTCCACATAAGTGTCACCGCATTGTCATGTATTTGGAACATAAACATCCATATTAGATTCTACACCCCTAGCATATGGGGCGGTACTATGATCGGCAATCACATTCTGTCCTCCCAAAGTTTCAGACCAAATCTTGTCCATCAGTCAAAGTATTCTCCTCTCCATCTAACCCATCTTTTTTGCTATCATCGTTTCCTTCCAAACCATCCTCCATCGTACGAGATGGACCTGGAACATCTGAATTCATGTCCCGCCTCCCAACTGCATCAAATTAATTTAAGAGATCCATATGTCCACCACATAAAGACGGTTCTCCATCATACATTCGACTAAACGAGCAAGGATCCGATTGCGTGGGTTACTCCAATTTTATCAATTCCATCATATAGTCGAAATCGTAAATTGGAGAATCTTGGTCAGTCCCCTGCGCACCAGAATTATCCAACTCACCCGCCAGTTTGTGTTTCTTAAATTTATGTCCATCATGGCTACTATCTTCAACACTCGATAATCGTCTATAGACGTCTTCAATTCGATTCACCTGTTTCAGAAACTCGACTTCGTCAAACGTACTCTCATACCCTCCTGTTGGCGACTCTGCCATTCCCCCTTCTTCTGTATTTGTTCGTTATGCAGCTTCCTCCCTGATTTGTGAATCGTCCTTTGCCATGGACAAGAATAAATTTTGACCCTTTTTCTCTCATCAGTCTAAACATGTGCAGACTTTCATCCGATTCTACACTAGCTGGAGGCATCTTCGCTTGCATTAACAATGTCTCTGACTCTAAGCTATCATTCCAGAAAGTTAGGAGCATATGACATGTGATTAAGGTTTAGAAAGAGGCCTCAACCTTCCTCTTGAAACTGAAAAATGTGTCCTCTGCACTCAAACCCACACATTTAGCAAATATAATTCTGGAGATGGAGAAATGCCACCGTCCACATTCCAAGCAATCCCACTTTCCGACAATAATCATAACTGCCTCCTCCATAGGTGGTAAAAATCTGCAACCAATAAATACTTCTTTTATTTTAGATATTGTCCATATACGGCGCGAACCATAACAATGTATGATGGACGAGTAATCAAACAAATTAAATCATTTGAGAGTGGTATTTTGGAACTTTTAGGAGTTTGTGGTAGTTTTGCAATTTAAAACTTCTTTTTATGGTGTTTCTAGGGATTCCTCATTCTTTCTTTTACTTTATATTAATTATTACACAATAATATTTCAAAAATGTGACTTAGGGAATCCAAGATATATATATAGTTTATGTGTTCATACACAACTGAAGAAACTGATGGTTCGATATTGCAAGATGAAAAACCTATGTTATTACTCTGTTCGTTTTTTGTATGATGGCAACCCTATAGCACCAAATCAAACTTCTGATTCTTTTCCTTTCTCTCCTTAACCTTTTTAAAGTATTTAGGGATTTTAGCTTATTAATTGAGAAATGAAGGTTTAATATTTGTGTTGTTTTTTTTATAAAGTTGATGATGGAGGATGGAGACAAAATTTGCGTGTTCATGGAGATGATCGGTGGTGGTCGTTGTGTCATCTGAATTTGTATTGCTGTTTTTTTAATGCAGACTTTGGGATTGTATCACTGATATTTATTTAAATGCAGACTTATTTTCGTTTACGACTGGTTATTTAATTTATATTGCAAACTTTTGTTCCTAATAAATTGCAAACTTTTGTTTGATGTTATTGTTTATCATTCAGCTGGGTTATTATTGTTTAATAATAAACGTAATGGCTAAGTTATTTTTATTTAAAAAAAATTATTTTATTATGTGCCTGAGTTATAAAATTCAAAATATACAAAACGACTGAGTTACATCAAGCTGATTATTCTTTACAGTAGCTGTGTTTTTTACGTCTCTTCTTTTATGACTTAGTTATTTTATAAGTATGGCTGAGTTATGTTTACGACTAAGTTATGATTAAGGATGAGTTATGTTCATTTTATGACTGAGTTTTCTTCGTGGTTATAATGTTTGTGTTACGACTACGAGTGAGTAGTGATATTACTTAGATTTAATGCATTATAGTGGGCATTTATGCCTGCTAAACTTGTATTATCTGAGCTCTTTCTTTGTAAAATTGGATCTTTCTAAGACTTTCAGGTGTTCGGGTC